>VZTI01005612.1:981410-1010398 GCA_013397865.1 Struthidea cinerea | reverse complement strand
TTTTTTTTTTTTTTGTCCCCTAGAAGTTAAGATTTATTTTTTTCCCCAAATGCCTCACTATTTCAAAAACTGATTCTTACAGGTTCATCAGGATATGGGGCTTCATGCTAGGCAAGATAATGCTCCTTGTTCTTCGTATCTGGTATACATCACTTAATCCAGTCTGGAGCTCACAAGTTGCCAATACTGTCATACTGACAATTGGTTTTGTAGCAGCAGTGGAGCAAATTCTTTCAGGTAAGCATGTTACAGCAAATGGTGGTTACGAGAAGAACCTAAAGTACACCTAGCTATGTGTCACTGGGTTTTGATTCTTTGTTTTTTTTCCCCAACACAGTCTGGTTTTTGACCTGATGCATGAACATTGCACGCTTTAGAAGCCATGGGGTACTTCCATCTGCCCATAACAAGGCAGAACTGGTATCACAATTCATACAAGCTGTAGTAAGTTGGTACTGGAACTGCCTCTTTTTCCTACTTGCAGTGTCAATAATATGACAGTAACACAAACAAAGGCATAAGCTAGACCAGTATAACCAGAATGGGTTATTGTCTTTCCAGCATGAAACATCTATGGTATTTTTGTTAGTATGTTAATTCAATTTGCACTTTGAATTTCTCTGCCAATGCATATCTTTTGACAGAGAAGGGGAGACAGGAAAAAGTTGGGGAGCAGCTGATATGTCAAAATAAACACAAAGAATTGGAAGAGTGGACAACTTATCCTGGTTAAAATTTGCCCAAGTTCTTGGAGTGTTTGTACGGAGTACACAGCAGTGGGGGCTGGCACAGGCTAAATTGTGGAGGTGGTATTGCCAAGGAAGACAGCAAGGTTGGGTTGGTTAGTTAAGTCAGCTCATGTTAAATCCTCAGAATCTCCTTCCTTCTCAGTATAACCATAATGAATTAATTGAAAGATAAAACCTTATCTTTGTGTAAGCGAGTAGAAATTAGCATAATGCATATTGTTTGCAAGTTTGCATTATATGATATAAACTAAGCCTGAGCTTTCACCAGAATTTAGAAAGAGAATCTGCTGCAGGATATTGGGAAGGAAATCTGTCTTGTTTGTTGGTGACAAAGTGATATACCTATGCAATTAAAGATGCTGCTTTCTCCTTAGATGACAGAGGTTCTAAAGTGCATGGAAAATAGGAGAAGGAAGGGAGTTTATTTCTGGCTTATTGGGAAGTGTCAGGTTTTGTTCTTATCAGAGTTTAGAGTTTCAGACAACAGAATCCTCTGAACAAATTCTAGTAAGTTTTCTGCTGATTTTCAAAGCCAATTTAAATTCCAATATTATGCAAATAATCAGATGGGCAAGTTGCCATTTTTGTACACTTATGGTGAGTATATTTTTTGACAGACCTAGGGTTGTTAGCAGGGATTTTTAATTTTTTTTGGTGTTATCAATTTCTGATACCACAATCCTTATCAGATAAATTAGCTTTTGTGCATGTAATTTATTCTGGTAAATTTGTGATTTTGACTATTTCTTTTTCTCAGTAATGCTTGCTAATAGGATTTGACAGTTTGCTTAGCTGTATTTCTATTCTTATTCTAGGTGGAGACAAGAGGAAACAAGAAACAAACAAAACTGGTAATGTGGTTAGACAGACTGCTTCCCATCCTCATTGGTTTTTATCAGGGATTGCTTTTGGCAGCCTCATGTTCCTCACTCTGTGGATATTTGGGGAGGTTTCATTAATTTCTAGATGGGCAGTAAGTGGACATCCACATACAGGTCCAGATCCTAATCCATATGGGTAAGTGGATTATTATTATTATTATTATTATTATTATTACTACTATGACTTCAAAATTGTAATCAAAATCCAGTGCTGTAGTGGGTGACAAATTAAAACTCAACCAGATGATGGTATAAGAACTTAGACAGAAAAAAGTGAGTACAAGGTACTTCACACAGAGGATTCATTCTTCCTTTCAGATAATCTCTGAGCATTTTGTCCAGACCTGGAAATCTTAAAAATTTCTGATACAGAATTATTTTATTTCAGCACTAAAACCTTGGTTTGCCACATTGCAAAACAATTTTTAGATGAGTTTCAAGGACTTATGAATGCAGTACCTCTATAATATGCAGTAAATTAGTCTAGCAGTTCAGGCTTCAGAGAGGAGATGATCAGGAATGCATGCACATAAATAAAGTAAACTGTGTGCAGTATTAAAAGATATACTTCTGTAGAAGTTTTGATTAGTAAGAATGTAGTCTTAATGCTGTGTGTGGTTCATTCAGATTCCACAATCTAGGAAGAGACCAAATTGGTTATTCTGAGCCAACTACATGTGGTGGCAGGTGACAGAGTTTATAATTTGGAATTGGTATACAAAAGAGCTACCCAAGACTGATAGCAGTGTTAGATCCTGTAGGATCCCTTATTTGACATGAAGAAAATATTTCTGTTTGGGGTGAATTCTTCCCTCTCATTTTCTCTGAGTTGTTTTTGCCTTTTGTACCTGGATTTCAGTGGACTGCTTTTGCTGCTGAACACAGCTCACTTATACATTACAATAAATTGCCATTATTTTCAACTGGGTGTTTTTGCATCCAATAAAGAGGAGAAAATGTGAGCTGGGTGTTAGCTCTGTTTAAAGTAAAAGAATTATAATATATTACCGAGGACCCTTATCTGTATATCTAGAAGTTTCTTTTCCAATGACAGGTGTTTTTAAAATCATATTACTATATATTTTCTTTTCCCTTATGGTGTATTAGAGGTACAGTTCTGCTGGGCCTTGCTCATGGACTGATGCTTTCATTTTGGAGCTGGTCTTCTGTCATCAGTTTTTCCTTGTTTTTCATAGGTAGGTGCAAATCCTGAGCAGAACTTTTGTCTGTTACCTTATTCCCTCTACTCAAGTCCTCTGACCTTACACCACATCTCAGAAAAGTGTGGCTAATCAAAGCCTCCTCTTCTCTGCCACTGACTGTAGTACACATGTGTTTGACCAGTTGACTAAGGGTTACAGGCCAAATCTCCAGGCTATTGCAGAGCAGTGTTGCTGTCTTCAGAAGTCCCTGCTAAGGTTCTGTTCCCTTGAGCAGCACCTCAGTTCTGACCATCTGCATTGTATAACAGTTGGACTTGATGATCGGAGAGGTCTTTTCCAACCTTAGTGATTCTATTATAAGGCCATATCTAGAGTTGTGGGGTTGAGATGACACAAGCCTCTCAATTCCACAGGAGGCAAAATAACTTGTAATTTGACAAGCAGTCCACCTGGAGACAAGCTTACCTCCTATCTCTTTATTTTCCAAGATCTGCAGGCAGTAAAATAGTGTGAACATGCAGATTTTAGTGTTAAGAAATGTGTGTGCAGTTTGTAATGTAAGTATGAACATTTGAGTTTTGATGTATACACATTAATTATTTAAAACAAGTACAGAAAGGTTCTTTAGTTGATTCAAACGTATTCTAAAATGCTCAGAACCTTGATGTGTAAGAATTAAATATTAAGTGTTTCTATACATTTGCTTTCATGGTGTGACAGTTAGTAAATATTCTTACCTACAATAATGTTTTAAAATGAAGTTGTCCTGTTGTAGAGAGTTTCTGTGGTTGTTAATGTTCTGTTTGGGGTCAAATCCCCAAATCGAAGATAGCCTGGTAAGTCAAGGATCTTGCAGTTAGTAAAAGATTAATAGTTGCTTTCTTGCCCATCATATGGTTATCTACAGGGAGAGAAGATCAGGAAAAGATATTTTCTCTTCATATTAACCCATTTGATTCTTTCTGTATTATGGTAAAACAGGCTCATAACTGGCAAACTTGTTACTCTCTTAGGAACTGCATCATTCCTCTGTTGTGCTGAAGAACTCTGTAAGAAAAACTGTTCAGTTTTGGCTCTTGATGATGTTTCTCTATTGTCTTTTTCATCTGAATAGGCAGTGCTTAAAAGAATGAGATATTGGGGAAGATAAAAGACTGTCTTTGGCTACTAACTGTCCTTCTACTGATGCAGTTTTCATGGCTACAAATCACAATTATATTTCCCAGACTCTATTTTTTCCCTGGACAGAATATGAAAATGAATGTGGTAGATAATATACCTGACTGAGACTTACTCTATTATTTTCTATCCCTTCACAGGTTTAGCATCTTCAGCTGGTCTCCTTTATTTACATACCTGGAGTGCTGCTGTTGCAGGCAACATTCTTGGTATCTTTACTATGTGTGTGTGGCCTCAACTAGCTGGACATTTTGTTAGCTGTCTGCATCCTGGGAAAGCCATGAGTACAGCCATGTTTGCCTATGTTCTTGAATTATTCTTCTGTGTGTGGTGTACAGCTTATAAATTTGTGCCTGGAGGAGTTTACATTAGAGAAAGCTCCCATCTTCTTTTAGGTACATTTGTGATAATGAACAAATACAAATATGGAAATGTATCTAGTGTATAAAGAATCTTTTCAAATGCTCAGTTGCTGTTTGATTTACTATGGTAAGAGTTTCAGTGCAAAAATTAATGAGACATGCAAAAAATAATCTACTTGTTTCTTTACTGTCAGAAATTGTCTAAAACGTGAACAGAAAATGGAATTCAGTTGAGGGAAAATGACAAAGTGAAAAAATGTCTGATAACTAAGTATGCAGTGGAGGAAGAGATCTGTTAATCAGTCACCCTAAAAATATGGCTGCAATCCAGGGTGTTAATGCACAAATATGCTGGCTACCTAAGGTAGCAGTGCCTCAGGTAACGGGGTAGCTACTGGGACTGTAACATAATTCAGCGCATTATTTAGCCCTGCTCTGCAGAGCGAAGTGCAGCATCCTGCTGATCTAGCTAGGCTACATTTGAGACCTGAGCTTCTTTCCCATGTGGCCCTACCTAATGTTTTGTGGACACACCAGCATGTTTGGGGGAATTTAGATGAGCCCGTAGGGTCAGAAACATGTGACCAGGACAGGAAGAAAAGAAATTGTCAGGTGTTTTCAAATAAGGAAGAACTGTGTTGAGCAAATAGAAAGGCTTTATCAAAATGATCACTTGATGAGGGTGGAGAGGTGGAAAGGAAGCCAACCCTTCCTGGTTTTGTCTCCAGAAGTATTTTTGCAATAGGTACTAACATGTTTCAATGGCATATTTCACTAACTATATTTAAACAATGCCAAACATTGTCTTGGGCTAATTGTGTGGCACATTTTCAAAACATGACGCATTCGCCTATATTTTATTTGCAAAGGATTAATGAATGCTGTGCTTTACTTGTTGCTCCAAAGGTTTTAGATTTCATAAATGTCTTTGCAACCACTTTTTGTCATTCCAGTTTCCTACTCTCCATGTGTGTTTCTTATATTACAGCAATTGCATGAGGGATTTGAGCTCATTATGGTTTGAAAAGAGTTTCTTTCCATTATTGCATTATTTTCTTTGTTCTGAAAGCACTCTGAGGAGTGTTTAGAAATAGTTATCTTAACTAATTAAATTTATTTTTTTAAGTTATATGAAAAACGCATGTGGTAGAGAAGCGTCAAATACTTTCTTGAGTAATGCTCTGACAAAAGAAATACTTTTATTTAAAATTCCTCTCTGTTACTTCCTTTGAAATGCACACTTGTGATTAATTTACCTGGCAGGATCACTGGGTAGTAACACAGAGATGGCCCTAATTTTCTCTTTGGTAAAGAAAACTGTAAATGGAACACATCTCAGCTGATGGCACTACATGAGTTTAAATTCCATCCAGTTTCTATCTTTTTGATGCCATCCCATAGCTTATCAAAGATTATACCATGAGACTGTGTATTTGTTGCTGTTCTTCTACCCTTACAGCTTGGCTTTCTGGCAAACTGCTTGTTTTCTTCTGGTTTCTTTCAGGTGCAAGTGCTATTTCTTGCTTTCTTCTCCTGTCCAATATCCTGCCTTTCTCTTGCTGCAGTTGGGGTAGGGAACTGCACCAGGAAAAGTGACAATGAAAGTAAGATCACTATATTCAGAACTTCTATGCTGCTTCACTGTGATGTGATATAATGCTGGGGGATCAGATTCCTGGTCTTCATCAACTTTAATGGCTGTGAATCAGTCTCCCTTTGAGAAAGGTTTTGTGTGCCCCCTTAGTCATTGCGCTAGACCCAGTGTCCTGGTTTGTAAACTTTCACTACAACTAATGTAACAAGTAAGGGCAATAAAAAAATACTGAGTAATAGTTGGCTATTACTCTGAAGTAAAACATGGCTTCTATAATTAGTTAACTATGCCACAAATATATTAAGGGCATAGATCTTCTCCAGCAGAGCTCTTATCCAATTCATTATACTCCCATGCTTCCTTTGAAGGCAATTGGATCCTTTATCTCATAAGGGATTGTAAAAGACCTTGTACTATTAGTCTGAGCTATTTATTGAAAAGATACCATCCCCATGCATTGCAACAGTTAGTGCACTGAAGTTGCTTACTAGTTTTTAAAATGTATCTGTAGGTGTGTTTAGTTGTCTGTTCTTAAAAATCAGAACTATTTCTGTTGGCTCTGGAGTTCCAGAATACAAGTTGCTGCCATTTTAAATTGGCCTTCCAACCTGCTCCAGTCTGCTTACGCAGTTTTAGAACAAAGTGTTGAGCAATTGCTTTTGTAGTTCCTATATGAAATATGTGTTACTTGTGTCTTGGTGACAGAGCAGTTCATTGTCAAAGATAATAGATATCTGCAATCATCAATGTACTTTTTTCATCAAGCTGTTTTTTTAAGGTTCTGTTATATGTAGGTGTAACTCAGTTGTTCTTGTCCAGGTTAATTTCAGTAAACTTTGAAAACAGCAGGCCCAGCTGAGAGTTGTAGCCATCAATATGGCCTGGAAGGATTTTAGCTTAATTTATCTACCATGTGTTAGCATTTTTGACATAATACCCTGCAACTGTACTGCAAATCAGTCTTTACTTGCGACTGCTGTCAATAAATCTCATAGCTCCTACATTGCCTCATTAGGTGTGGCATTTATCTGCATTTGTGCTTTGAATCATCTTTGTTGTTGGAGCCATAAGGTTGTTGTGTTGTAACACAACAGCTGGGAGTTTATAAAAGATGTGTTTATGAGCAATGTTTAATATGTTAAAGGCCTATGAAAAAACTAATTACTTTTATTTTTACAGGTTTTATAATGTTATGCATTGGGGTAGACTTTCTAACAGGACCCAAGAAAGACCTTAGCTCTGTCTTTGAAGTGAAAAGCAATCAAAAACCACTCTTCAAAAAGAGTAAAAACTATATTAAACTATGTAAGTATAATTTTAGTTCCTTTTCTCCATGACTCTAGGAATACGGCCTGAGGAAAAAAAAAAATACCACTGCGGAATGTTTTGCTCAGATGTTTTAGAAATTTTTTTTTGGTACTAGTTTTAGAGACAGATTTGTAGGTGGTATTTCCCTAGTTCCAGGTTAATGTTGACATATACTACTGGAAGATCTGATTCACTGTGATTGTGGCTGACAGAGGCTATTCCTAATGGAGCGTGTTAAACAGAGACCAGGAACTGGGCAAAACCCAAAATGTGAAAATGTATTCAGCATCATTTGTGGTTTCATTTTAGTGGTTGAGGAGGGGGCCTCTCTGGACCTTGGGATTTACGTTGTGTATCCAAAAGATATGAATGATTTCCCAGCCCATTCAGCATGGCGATTTTGGAGCAGTTCAGTGTGACCGCATTGCTAGGGCTGTGTGAGCTGGCTGGCAGCGTGGTGGGACCGGGCTGGCGCAGAGCTGCTGTGCAGTGTGACACTCCTGCGTGAGGAGGCCATCCTGCAGGTCCTGCTCCGGCCGACATCACAGCACAGCACTTGGGCCCGGCTCTGTGTTCAGACCAGGCCTATCCTCAGGAAAACATTGTCATCTGCTGCCTGTAAACTATGCCTAAGGATCCCAGCTTTTCAGATTATATATATGGGGTCTTCTGCTTTCTTTAGGTTTTGAAGAGAAATGAAAATCAAATTTTGATTTGAGGTTTTATCACTTTTTGGCTTTTAAACCATACAAATGTTTTCAACTATTTCTCTACAATCATTTGAGCCCCTGGTGTGTTTTCATTGTCAGCTTACTGTTTCTAAAGAAAAAAGTCTGTCAATAGTGTGAAGTTTGGTAAAGGAACAAAATACTAGGCATTATGGCATGGTAACCCTACAGAGATCAGGATGCTGAAGATTCCAATTCCTGCATCTTTTCTTCTTCTTTGAAAGACTTGAAACAAATTACTTGCCACTTGTGTACATTTTGCTGCATTTGGAAAAAGAAGACAGTAGTGCTTCACAATTTTTCAGGGCTGTTTCTGGAATCTTTATGGAGGTCTTTACCCTCTTTACTCAGGGGCCAAAAGAATGTGGCCTGTGAGAGTTTGTGTGTCAGAGGCAACATGTGCACCATTTCAAGTGGTTTGAATACTACTGCTAAGAAACATTTCACAAAAGTAAATTAATATTTCAGAATACTACCTGTCACAAAGCAGAGCCCTTGCTCAGCTTATCTTGTAGCTTTGCAACAGTGCCTCTTGTACTTCCTCATCATGCCCAGATTTGTACTGTTTCTCAGCTTCCTCTCTGAGCACCTTTGTCTTGCAGAGTATGAAATCCCTTCACACGTGCTAATGTAAGTAGCATGTCCTTCCTTCTGACATCATCCATTATAAAATGTATTTAAATTTTACACAAAACTCTTCCAGAAAACTTGCATTAAAATAATTTCATGTATTTTTAAATATATGAAAGAATAAACTGGAGTTACTGAAATTGTTGTGGATGGCATATGCCACTGTGTAAATAAAATAACTGCAGAGGGCTTTGATCATCAAATTACATTGTGCTGAATGGTTGGACTTAAGTGCACACTGTGGTTATTTGTGAGGCTACAGGAGCAATGGGAAAGCTCTGGATATGCTTTCTGTGAAGCTGCACTGCCTTTCCAAGGGTGTGTCAAACAAATGACCACTCTGGAAGTCTGGCAAGAGTCGCGTCTTTCTGACATCTAAAGGTTTGCGCAGTAAATTAAATTTTATTCCATACATTGTATTACTGCAAAATAAAAATTGTGTACTACAACTGCATACTTGGACACAGAGAGGAAAACACTGAAGGGTTTACATGATGCTCTTACTCATGTCCTATAATGAGTTCTTCAGCAGGCATAATTTTTACATAACTATTCCAAGGAGTTTTGGTACATTTTACCTGCTCAGCATATTGTGTTTTGGAGAGTGTATTCGCACACATATACATATTCTGCACGCATAGACACTGCCTTGATCTGGTGTTGTCACTTAAATGTACACATTTCTCATTCTATGAATAGGACAACTTAGAATAACAGTGTCCTGTTTAACAGCAATAATAACATTATTTTTTCTTGCATTAAGAACTTTTTTCTGTGTTTTTCTATTTCAAGTATTGTGGCTGTTTGTTGGTGTTGGTTTGCTTGGATTGGGTTTACGTTATAAAACTTACCACAAGAAGTTGGGCCAAGGGGTGAGTAGGATATTTGTGAGAATAGTAACTTTCGAATATGCAGTAAAATGTGTGTGTGATAGCTTAGGTGTGGTAATTGTTGCTGAAGAAATCTTTGTAACCAAATATTCCGAAAAACTAATGCATAAACGAAGATGCAAAAATTTCATTTATAAATTCACGTCAAATTAAAATGTCCGTGTCTTTGGAGATTTATAGTGATGCTACAAAGTAAAAAATATTTTGAATATTTGAGAGATTCTTGCCTCATATGTTCAATTTGAACATTACTTTTATAAATTAGTTTATTTGAACTGTATTCAAACTGGACAATGCTTTTAGTAGCATGACCTCATGTAGGGGAAGTTTGAACAGATAACCTCCTGAGGTTTCTTCCAGATGAAGGAATTCTATGGTTCTGTATTGTATCATAACTCTGAATTTAAGCTCTCTGAAAAGTTGGTTGACTTAGATTAGACTTAGACTAGTTATGGAAATTGGATAAAAATTAGAAGATTCCAGTTTTCTATCTGGCAAGAAAGTAAGTATTGCAATGGTAATAACAAGATGGTTAACACTTATGAAGTTTAGTGTTAGATTCACAAACACGCACAGATTTATACAGGTGGCTTTCTTTTTTCAATTAATTCAGGTTTGTAGTACCTTATCATGTGGCAAGAAGTGGGTAGTTCCTCTCAGTAAGATGAAAAGATGCATTGTCTCTTTCCTCTTCGTTTGCTGTTACTTGTACAGACTAGTTTTAAGTATGATGACTTTATTCCCTTGTTAATAGCAGATTTAGTCTTTTGTAATTCTGACACCTTTATTAGGAAAATATATTGGTTAAAACATCTCTTCTTGTATGTCTTTTATGGCATCATGTGTCTGATGTTGTTTACTGCAAAGCTATAATACGTGAAATTCAAATTGTATTTAACTTTCTTCCATTTATTTTTTGAGGTTCCAAAAAGGGATTTCTCTGCTATGATCTGGCCTTTTAGATTTGGATATGACAATGAAGGATGGTCTAATTTGGAAGGATCAGCTAATTTGCTTAATCAGACAGGTAACTTTTTTCGTTCCCACTTTATTTATATTTGGGAGGATTCATCTGAGGAGACGGAAGTGAAAACACCTGCTTGGTAACTGAGGCCATTTTTGCATTAACACAAGAACCTGTGTTTAGGGGCTTTCTCCTCAATTTGTGAGCTGTTCCAGTACAATCACTTCAGTCAAAAATCCATTTGCAGAGGTGATAATTTGTTTAATGTGTTTTAAAGAGGTTTCTAGTCAGAGGAAACACTTTATTTCTTATTTGGATTTTTCTTCTCATGTTGCTGATGAGTTACTTGTCTATACAGAAATTGTTTGCATAAATAATATCCTTTTAGATAAAATACAATGCTATTTACAAAGGTAAATATCCTTTTAGATAAAACACAATGTTTTATAACTTCTCTGTGTGGTTTTTTTATATGTGAAGCATTATACGATTCCTAAAGGGTGTGAAATTCAAATGCCCTAAACAATGAATACGGAGGAGAAACAGAGAAGTCGGTTTCCATCATTGACCCAGAGCAATGTATACAAGAAAAGTAGCAATTGTAGCTTGGTTGTCATGATTTTAAGAGTAAAGAAGAGTGTCTAAACTATTGCTCATGGGCAGGATTTTGGTTGGAAAATTAGCTATAGGAAATGAAGAATTTGGACTTAAGATTAGTGCTGTTGCAGAGGGCATGGAAAGGAATAGGCCAGTAGTGCTTGTAGGTGTTACTTTTTTCCTGCAATGCCCATGATAGTGTAGACAGGGGACTGACAGTTTAAGATCTAAGGCAGTTCAGGAGATTAGGAAACATCCATACTGTCATTCCAGGGTTTGTTGTTCTCCAGTCCACCACAGGATTTTCCTGAGTAGCTGAGGCTTTACAGACCCAAGCAGTGAAAAGGCACTGACAGGTGCTCCTGTGCAAGTCTTGATTTTGTGGCCGATACACAGGAGTTAGTGAAGAGTAGAGAGACTGATTTTAGCATCGTTCACTGCATTGTCCCATGACCAAAGGTTCAGAGATCTGGGCTATGCTGGCTGTCTGGTATTATGACAAAACAGCCAGGACGCTTAATGAATTGAAATTTGGAGCATTCTTGTACATAAGTCATGTCTGGGTGCTTATTTAATCTTTGCATATGTATTTATGAATTTTAATGAATGCATTTATTTCTGGTACCTATAGTTCAAATTAATGAATATTAGAAAAAGTGATTACCTGGTTATGTCCACTGGCATTTCTTTGTGGTAATGAAATATCACTTCTAAAAAAGACAATCAGTAAGTCAAAAAGGCAGCAAATTCCAAAATATAAATTAATAAATCATAATTTGTAATAGGTGGAAACAGTATTCTGGAGTTTTATGTTACATGTATATTGTTATATAAAATACTACATTAACATTGTCAGTGAATGCATTCATTAATGCATTCAGAGTTAGGCTAGAAATTCCTATCAGAAGAGTTCCTGATTCTGAGAGCCTCAGAGGAAAGAGTGGCTATCTGCTTCAGGATAGGCGTTGTCTATTTTCAGGTGTGGTGGTGTGCGTTCCTTGGGCTCATCTCTCTGTTGGAATAGTTAAGGTGCAACGTGTAGTGGCTTTTGTGACTGGAACTTCTGTCTGCCCTGGAGGGATGCAACATCAACCCCTCTTAATGGTTTCAGTTACTGTTTCTGTGATCAGCATGTATGCTAATGATGTAGAAGGAAAAACCTGGGAACCTACTTAAGAATTCTGAGCTCCCATTTTCCCTGTTGACAGGGAAAATGCTTTACACTGCTACATACGACATTTCGAAAGCAAAAAATCTGTGTGGAGTGCTGCTGGATGAAGTGGCCATAATTCCTTGTGGAAGGGCTGTGGGTGAAGTGGTGACTGTTTCCCTTCCTGTGTAGGAGAACACTTCAAGGGGGGCATAACTGCAGCAAGAAGGGAACACTTGGAGCACTTGCTGCTGCTGCAGCTGTACTGACCTGCTGCTCAAGCTGAGTCTCGATGGTACAGCCATCCTGTGGGCAGCTTGCAGACTCCCACCTTCCTTCAGGCATGGGCAGGTCTTTCTTAGATGCCAGTTCCTCAAGGGACTGCATAGTTCTTCCTGTATCCTGCAGTTAAAATATAGGGGTACCCATCATATTCCCCTGGCAAAACCATACCTCTGCATGTAAACGGGGAGGGACCACATTGCTGTGAGAAAGTGAGGTGGCTGCAGATGGTCAGCAATTCATTGGAGCTGGGAGCCCTTCTGTTACATACCTTGGGGCTGATGCTAAGTTGCTCTGGGCTGAATAATTATTTTGGCAACAGCATCCAGTTCTGTCTTGCACAGGACCCTTTGAAGTACAATAGGATTTGGTAGATGAAGGGAAGTGCAGATGTGCTATGTACTGTTTGCTCATCAAGTTGAAAGCAGTAGACTTGCTGTTAATTTGTGTGTGCACAGTATCTCTAAAACTTCTGAAATGGCATGAGGTCTGCTCAGGCCAGCTGTACTTTGCAGTCTCATGTATCTCTGGTTATGTACCAAGGATGAGCTGTGGCAAGCAGACACTAAGTACATCTTCATCAGAGGCTGTGTGGCCTGCAGTAGCCAGAAGTTTGGGCATGACTTTGTGGCCAACATTGATTTGCCTTGACTGACTCCTGAAGGGCTTGTGTCCATCCCTCTCTAATCAAAAGGGAAATAATGATATTATGTAGTTATTTGTAAGTCCCATTTATAGGTAACAGTTATAAATGTGATTTTTTTTTTCTTTTTTCCCCCCCATTTTAGAAGCAGATTTTATCACTATCATAGAGAGTGATGCCTCTAAGCCATTCATTGGAAACCATGATCCAACAATGTGGCTAGGAGAAAGACTAGGATTTTATACAGATTTTGGTCCAAGCACAAGAGATCACACTTGGGGGTGAGTTGTCTTTACATGCACAGTGACACTAAATAGATGTAAATATACTGCCCAATACAAACTGCACTAATACAGAAGCAAAGAATAGTTGGAATAATAATCATTATAATCACTTGTTGAAGCTTGTCTTTTAGGAAGAGGCTTTGATTCATTAACATTACCATGCAGTGTGGATGGAGTTTTCTCATTGTTAAACATGATCAGGTTTTGGTGTCTGCCCCTGTAAGCTACTTTGGTTTTGGTGATGCAGAGAATGGCATCCTGCCTTTTAATGTACAGGTTTGGAAGTTAAGCATTCCAAGTACTGTATCTGATGGCCTTTTCAAATTGTTTTGTTTTGGGCTTTGAGAATTTTATATTTCAGACTTTAAAACGTGATAGCAGTTGGAAAATGTAGCACATCAGGAAGTATGAGAAATTTTTGATTCATTAAATCCAGCTTGGGCTGTATAATGGGAAATGGGAATAAAAAGGTGCATATCTGTTTGACCAGATATTTTGTGTCTAATTTTACCTTAATGCTTGACCACCTACCAGTTGCATATCTTTAAATATCTTTGCCCTCTGGAAAAATAGTGGCATATAATGTGGCTTTTACTTTTCAGGGAGATATACACATCTCTATGGCAGATGGAACTTCCTACTGATGGTGCAATGGCTATTTAAATTTTGCCATGTGTGAGGGGCATTTAGTAACTTTCTTCCTCCAGAGCCTGTCTATTTGAAGCAGAATGGGGCAGAGAAGTCATTCTCTGAGATTTTATTAATGAAATACATTGAAAAACCTGATGCAAAATGTCCAAACAGAAGCTGAAAAAAGAGAAATCTCCCATTTTAAGGATGTACTTCTACCTACTTCCACTTCTAATAAAATACATTTTAATTTCTGGTAGTATAAAATTCTGTTTTGCCTGAAATACAGATTGTGGAAAGCTCAGTGAAAGAATTCATATTTATGGAATAATATTTTTTAGTGTAGGAATTAACTTGATAATATATTTTTAGACATGTACTTAAGCAGTATTTTAGAGGCAACCTTCTATATTCAGAAAAATCCACTAGAGATGGTTAGTATTCTGTTCTTACAGTTTTGTTCAGTGACTGTTAGTCTTCTGCTCACATTTGCCTGCTTAGTTCACACCTTTGATGCTTGTGAACCACAAAATGTAACTTTTTGCCTCTTCTCATGCAGGATAATGGCACTATCAAGGTATCCAATTGTAAAATCGACCCATCACCTCCTTCCATCTCCCGAGGGAGAGATTGCACCTGCCATCTCCCTGACTGTCAACTTCACAGGGAAGCTGGTTGATTTTGTTGTCGCTCACTTCGGAAATGAAGAGTGTGTATTTTATTTATTTTTGCGTATAGTGTACAAAGTAATGTAATGCAATTTGCGAACTTCTGGGATTTCTTTTGTACCCTTTAAAATCTGCTGCTGTAATTCTGGTTCTAGCAGGGCACATTTGAAGAAATAGTGTGACAGTTTAGAATTGGTTAAACTACTGGTTTAAAATTTTGAAGCATTTTTCGAGTAGGACAAATGCGTCATGCAAAACTCAGCTGAACTTACTATCTGAATTAGTAGAGATTTAAAGACATTGTTCTGCAAAGTCACAAATGATAGGTCTACAGATGCATCTCAGTGCAGGATAGCATACTTCTGACTTTTTGCACATGGAATAGATCTATTACATTCCACAATGAGTGCAGATAGGTACAGTTAGAGATAGATAGCATAAATGGAAAAATGTTATTTATTAAAAATAAGAAGTAACAAATCTGAAACCTCCAAGAAAGGACAGTGTTGAAACAGCAACAAAAATATCCATCAGTTTCCTTCTGAGAGTATGCAAGTGGAAATACGAAGTCTGATCTCTGAATTCAGAAAAGCAAAATTATACAAATAACTCAAATAAGTGATGGAAAATAATAAGGTATGTATTTCAATTCTTGAAAACGAAGTTTTGATTACTTGTGTGTAATGAATATTAATAAGAGATAGTTTTGTGAATGCTCCATGTAGCTGTAATTTCTGTTATATTTGATGGGATATCTAGTATGTTTGTGGCTATGTAGTAAGATTTGGAATTTAAAAAAAAATTGTTACAATTCATGGAGAGGCAAATTTATGGATTGGGTGCAGAATATTATAACACAAAGAAGCTGCTCAGAAAGCCATAGGAATTCTCTGTATCCCATTTCCTTCCCCTGTGCAGAAACTGCACCAAACCTGCAAATTGTTTATAGATTTTCCCAAACAAATATAGTTGTCAGAAACCACACCCCATTTTTAACTCTAGAAAGGAATTTAATTCTGTGCCTCACACAGATGATTAGACTTGCCTGTTTGAGAAACTGTTTCTCAAAGTAGAAGAAAATAACATTGTATTCTCCCCTGGCAGGGAAATGAGATAAAGATGAAGGAGAAAATACGAGGAGACACATGGGAAATGACTGCAAATTAAATTGTGTTTTAGAGGGGAATGAATTTGTAACTAAATACTGCACAGAACTTGTTTTTAGTATTTTTTTTCCTGCTTCTTAGGTTGACATAGACTACAGAATACATAGGGTTGTTTTTAAACATGATTTTAGAAATGTGGGAATATAACTATGTCTGTGCCTTTAAAAGATCCCATCTTCTGGAGAGGTGTAATTATGGAAAGAGCAGCTAGCCAAGCAGGCAACTTCATGTATACCTAGGTCAGGCTTCTATTTAAGTGTTTGGGGCGGGGTTTGTCTCCTGTCTGTGTTCTTTGTCCCTAATGCATTTGCTTCACTCAGAAGTACCACTATTTAGAAAGCATAGCTGCACTTAAATTGTCTTCTTTTGGGTTTACAGATTACAAAATCAGCTCTCTCTGTCAATGTTATTTAGTCCAGACTACCAAAATCTAGAAGACAACATGATTTACCCAACTGTTTAAAATCATTAACATGAAGAATCACAGAAAGAGAACTGCTGTTGCATTATTTTATGACAAATCCAAGGACAGGGACTGGGATCCAGTGAAGTATTTTACCAGGCCCCACTTAGGCTGTCACTTTTGGTCATGTTGGAGCTCTTGTGTAAATCTTGTTAAGGAGATGTAGAATACATGCCAAATGCAATTAAGTAATGCTAATGATGTAATTCAAGTTACATTTCATAAATTATGGGACCCAGACTTTAAGACTATATTTACCGTGATCTATCCATCATAAAATTTTTGTTAGCATATAAGTTCTTTGTTATGCACCACATTGTGCTAGCACAGTTAAATTTTAAGTGCAAGCAGACACAAAGCCTTAGATAACCAAAACACTAACACTCACATTTCCTAGTGATGGGATCAGTATTAAAAACAAAACGGTAATAGAAAATGTTGTTCCTGTAATGGATAGAATGTGAATTACATCTACCATGGCCATGTGGCTTTTATCAAATGGAGGGATAATTTTGAATCAATGAGCTTTCTGTGAACTTTCATACTCTCTAATACTGAGCAACAGAAATGGTACCAGATTGATTTGTGGTTTACTATGTAATAGCACAAAGATTCTGAGCTAAAATGTATATGTCTTAAAGTCTTTTCCATTTCTTTCAGAGAAGACTTGGACAGAAAACTCCAAGCAATAGCTGTTTCAAACCTTTTGAAGACTAGCTCTAAGCAAGTTGTATTTCTAGGATACATCACTTCAGCTCCTGGATCCAGAGACTATACTGAATTAATAAAAAATGGAAATGTCCGGGTAATATAAGAATACTGCATCTTTAGAGAAAATACATATTGGAAACACTCAGCTTAATATTTCAAATTGATAACTTGAACATAGAGAGGAAAATACATGCCCATTTACAAATACAATCTTTAGCTACCTCATGATATCTTGCAGAGAAGGTGGAGTTACACAGTGAAAGAACAAGAGACAATGGACAGCAGTTGCCACAAGGGAAATGTCAGAAGAAATAAAAAGTCACAGGGTTGTCAAGCATTAGAACAGGGGCCTGGTGAAGTTGTGAAACCTTCATCCTGGGAGATATTCAAAAGTTAGCTGCATAAGGCCCTGAGCAACCTAAGTTACTTTGACCAGGGTTAGGAGTAGGTGACCTCCAGACAGCCTCTAATTCTGTGATTATTTTGTTTTAAAAATGAAAAGCTTTTTAGCTTTAAAAGCTCCACATTAAGAGATGTCAAAAAGTTGTCTGATTTGTCCATGTCTAACACTGAGGCTTTTTCGTTCTACCTTATTAGAATGTTTAGGCAAAATATTTTTCTGCAGTGAGTTTACACATTGTTACTGATTTAAAGGCTACCCAGATGAACACTTACCTTATTTCTTTGACCTTTTTCCCTTTCACTTCTAGGATATTGACAGTACAGATCGTGACAGATGGTGTAGCTATATTATGTACCGTGGAGTAATAAGGTATGTTAAAGTAAATCACTTATTTGTTGGTTTAAGTATCTTTATGGTTATCAGTTTTATAAGCTTTTGTAAGTGATTATGGAAGACTCTTGCATCCCTGAACAATTATTATGGGCAGTTGGATCGCTCATAAAATAATGTGGAACAGTGATCTCAGGATCCCAAGAGCTGGTGTATTTCTGAATATAATTTGCAAAGACACTATTACAGGTTTCATCATTCTGTGTCAAAAGCCTTCAGATCTACTCTGCTTCGGTAGCATAAAACTACATTTTCCAAAGCTCTGGCTTTGCAACTTCATTCTAAAATGTAAAGGCTATGCCCTTATTCGTATGTGACACAGAAGATACAGATTTTGAACTATGATCTTAGGGTTTGTTGAAGAAAAATGCTGATCTAGTCCAGCCAATCTTTATGCTGGATTTAGTGGAAACTCGAACTGTGTAGACCTATATTGAGGCACAGGACCTATGCACTCCATATCTTTTAATACCAAATTGCTTGTAAATCATTCTCTTGGTGATGTATGGACCAGAATGAAATTCAGCTTATCCTGAATAAACTATGCAAATTCTGCGGTGTTTACAGGAGTAACCTGATAGCTGTCTTAACAGTATTGAGTAAAAAAGAAAAATAAGGCAACTAAAAAAGCCCAACTAAAACTCTATGTGCAATTTGAATTTTTCTCATTATTCATTCAATTGATGCTTGAGTTTCTTTCTTGAATATTGAAATATTTTCAGTGAAAATTTGGTGAACTTATACCAGCTTTCATATTCCAAAACTGTAATTTTTAAAAAAGGTTTTTAGACATAGAACTTATTTTTACTGTCAAACGTTTACGGTTTTTCAGTTTTTTTACTTGTGACATGGTGTTATGATCCTGTTTATGGAGCACATTCATTTTTTTGAAGGTGAGATTCACAGAAATGGAAAATTGTGTTGATAAGTTAAAGCATAACTCTTGGGAAAAAAAGATACTTTCATTAAGAATGCGGTGAAATTACCTTGAGTTATTTCTTCAAACTAACTCTTCTCATATTTGATAGGCTGGGTTATGCCCGCATATCTCATGCTGGTTTAAGTGATTCAGAAGTCCAGATGGCCAAATTTAGAATCCCAGATCACGTGGATAGCTATGTTGACAATGACAGAATTGTCACTGATCCCAGCCAAGTTCCTGAGGACATCCATTTCAATCCCAGGTCAGTGTGTCTCATAGGAAATGAAGGGGATGATGTATCTGGCATCTTGTAAAAGAGGAGTCTAGGAACAAAATTATTTCTAAAGTGAGAGACACTGCTCAGTACCCAATTGAGCAGAAGAGTAGGAGTCAAGAACTTCTGATTTGTTATTCTATTTTTTTGATTGATTTGGTCTGTACCTTGGGAAAATCAGTCTGGTGTGTCACAGCATAAATTGCAAGTAATGCTCATTTCACCCAGGCGATTAATTTCTGAGATTGATAGGGATATTTGCCAAGTGGTGTGGTGACTCATTTTATAGATGATGGAAGATCTCCCATGTTTCTCAGCACTTTGGAGATTGGGGTCTTAAAATACTGTTACTTAGAATACCAATTACAATATATACATTAAATACTTTTTGCATAAGCATTTCAAAACCTACCATATAATTGGAGCAAAAATTAAAGAGAATGCCTGAGGCAGTATGCTACGTGTGTCAAGAAGGAAAAGAAAAGGACTAGATTTAATGTAAAAGAGTTATATATTTCTAAATTGCTGTCATTTTACCACTGGTATTGCATGAGGAAGAGAAATATGGAGAAAGGTGTTTATTCTAATATTAATATCAGTGAAAGAGTCATGAAGTTTGTGATGTTGCCACAGAGAGATAATTTCCAGCAACGCCATGTACTCCTAACATGCATAATGCAGAATATATTGCTTTCTCATATACACCCAACAGTTGAGCTTACTCACTTTTTATGTACTACTCAGCCACTGGCTTGCTGTCTAAGCAGGAGTTTGCCCAGACTTTCCCACATGATGGAACTTGCCTACAGTTAGCATTCACGTTCAGATTTTTCTCAGTTGACTTCAGTACAGAATCTTGTCCTAATTTCTTTTGTCTGCCTATAATCAGAAAATGTATACCCTATTGGAATAGATTTAGCTTTTTCTGATTAACTCTACTTCTTTAGAAATACAATGGTACTGCTCTTAAATATTACTTAGCACTGATATTTTGAATAAGTACTCCATTTTACTTTTGCAAGTCTGACTACCGTAACAGTCAGTTGTCAAAACTTTCATATTTAAATATGGTGTGAAAATTTACAATTTTCACCATAATTTTCAAAAGTGAGATGTACAATATTAGTAACAGGGTTGACTGTTTCGATACTATGGGTGTTTAAATTACATCTCCACTGAAATCAGGACTAAAAACTTAGCTTAGAATTGGAGTAGATAAATGCGACACTCAGCTTTGTCAGCTGGAGTCCCAATTACAGACTGCCTATGGCATCAATGGAATCAATGTAATTAATCGTCTCCATTATACTCAAAGACCTTTAGTAAGAGAGGGTTCCTAGAATCTGATTTACACTTAAGTAGAGTTGGGGCCTGTTTCTGAAATAAACTGTCTAGAACATTCAGAAGTAGGGTAGTAATTGTATGATTTAATTGCATGGGTTGTTGCATATAATAATAATGTTGTAATAGTATTGCTTTGTTGAATATTTTTCTTAGGTTTGGATCTTATAAAGATGGACATAATTATGTGCCTATTCATCACTTTCATATGAGCACTCCTAAATATTTTAAACGGACAAATTAGAGCAAGAAAATAAAATATTATTGGGACCAACAAGAAAGGTTTGTTGCTCGAAACTGAATTGGCAGCCAAAAATACTACCTTGTTTAAGGATGAGCAACGCCCATGCTGCACAACACTGAGAATGTCTATGTGACAGTTGGTGACTTTCTTCTTTAATGAGCTGCCATCACTGTGAGGGAGGGAAGATGCATGTATTTTGATAAACTGGTATCTACCTTGGCCAGAAACCTGCTTCGTATGCAGCAAAGCAAGGGTGGGAACTTGCTTTGGCAACAACTTCTTCAGCTTTTGTGGAGGTATCATATATTGTGAAATTTCAGGGTGCTATTGCAATAAAAAGCTTGGCCATAGGTTTTTCAAAATAGGAATGGAACGAGTGTATTTTTTAAATGGGAGATATGCAGTAAGTATGTGTTTGAAGTGTGTGCATTTTCGACTCAAACATTATTTACATCTGCTGTTATTCTACATTTTATTCTTGAATGAGTTTTACAACAATTTGCAGATAACTGATGTTCATAATACAGGAGAAAAAGAGATGACTTTTATAGACTTCCTTTTATTAACTGGACATTAGACACTTCAATGCTTTTACAAAGGGAATAGTGGAGTACCTCTGAATAGTTATGGTTGTGAGGCACCTACATGAACACACTGAGGAAGAATTAAAAACAATCATGCTCAGCATAACAAGGTTTCCAAGAAGGGAGAAAAGTTGGTTCTAACTTTTATTTAAAATGAACTATAATGGGGAAAAAAATAAAAAAGAAAAAGAAAAAAAAAGCTTTGTTCCTTTGCTATCTTTACACTTCAGTAGGACTAAATAGAGGTGTTGCTTTTTTGACCTAGGCAGTGAATTCCCTATCACATAATGCACATGTGACAATGTAAAATGTTGTGCCATCTCGGGGTCTCTTGGCAACATCTTTCATATTTAGCTCCTGATCCTTTAGTATACATACAGAGCTTCCCTTAAACAATGAGGACATCTTCAGTGTTGTCCAAAGGATGTTTCCTGCTTGTGAGAAACATGTAAGATAATTTAAGTGACCCCCTCAGTTTGGAAACCATATTTGTGATGTTGGTATTTAGTACTGTGTGTCTTTCCAGTAATATCTAAGCATACCATAACTGAAAGTAACAGGATATGTTGCAGGAAAGAGGGTGGATATTTTTTTCTCCCTCTAATTCTTTACCATATGCATATGAGAACAGCTTGAGCATACTCAATTTTATTATTTCTCTATGTAAGCAAATACAGGATGCAGTTTTACCCAGGGTTTCTTGTTCTATGGAGTCAGGTAATTGCTGCCAGCACCAAACTTGTCACTTTATCTGGTCACCTGTCATTTTGCTCCCTTGTTTGTGGAGCTGTGTTTCTGAGGGTGAAACTGATCACTGGTCTTTGCGGGCAGAGCATACCTGAAAGGCATTTAAAAGTCTCAGTGGTTATATATTCATCATCTCAGATGTAACTGACAATTAACCAGCCGTTGTTGAACTAATTTCTCACCTATGGGTGCTGTGGATGTCTTTACAAGCTCTCTGAACTTGTTCTCTGTGTGATACTCCAGCAAGACAGGATGAGTTATGTTTTGGAGTGACAGAAGTGATTTTCTTGCACTTCTGGCAGTTTTCTTCTGCGAACACCAGTAGCCCTTGTCTCTACTTTCTCCCAACTTGCAAAAGCAGCTGGCACTGGCACGAACATTGCACAGTATCCTGAGTATATCTGAGTATCCTAATTTATTTTCATCATGCTCTCATGCTAGCTCGGATGCACATCCAGCCACAGGTTTGCCTTTTCATAGTCTGTAGAACACATAACATTATCTTGCCACATTACTTAACATTCTCCACAGGCTGACTCTGCAAATACCTTGTGGTGTGAGCAGTGTTATTAATGTGAAATGCAAGAAATGATATGATAAGTACAAAAAGCTTGAAAACTCCTAATTTTTTAACAGTTAAAAAATAGGATGAGGATATTTTTCAAGAAGTCAGACAGCATAACATGACTTGGATAACAGATCAGATTATAAATAATATCTGTATGTAATCTTCAAAGTCTCTGAGCATACTTTGATGGATTTTTTTAAAGGATTTAGACATGTTCACCCCATTAGAAAGGTTCATGTGGATAGTGACAAAATCTAAACGTTGAATATTCTCTTCTTTAACTAGCTTGTGTTGTTTAATGTATGTAATTAGTAGCTAATATTTCTTGACATTTGCATTATTTTATCAGAATGATTAAGAAAACGTATGACCACAAACTGTTTGTATACTTCTTCTACTACTGTGGTTAGAATCAGGAAGCTAAAACTAAACTTTATTTGTCCTTACATCTATACACTGATCTAATCCCTTGCATCTCACTGGTTTAGAAAAATGTGCATTATATATCTAAGTCACAATCACTGTTTCAAACTATGACAGAAATGTGCTAGAACAGGTCCTGCTGCAGGGGTGTGTGACTAATCTTTTAGTTTTCTAATCCTACTCTCTTCATCTCAGCTTTCATAAGAAAGTATGTTATGAAAGAAGAAGTTTGTGGATATCTTTATGCATTCTGAGATGGCTTGCAAAGAAAAAAGGTATGAAATAAGCATTATTTACTAAAGGTTTGAACTTTTGCTGGTTGTAAAAGGTCTAGATTACATATATCTGACTTCTAAATAATATGTATTCTGTTGTACTCCAAATCTCATCCTCTGACATTTTGTGCAGGTCTGTTGAAGTTTGTAGGAATGTACAGGAAGAGACAGCAGTACATCAGGAGCCTACCAGTGTGTATCTTGGAATAAAAAAGAACTCTAGGTAACATATATGAGAGCAACTTCTGAGAGTAATTGTACTGGATTTTTCAGCAGGGTGGGGACTCTAGTCTCCTCTTACATATATATTCCTGCCTTGACTCAGGCATTTCTATGTGTATTGTAAGCCTAGCGTCAGGAGCAGTGACTCCGGTGTCGTCACAGACACTCCAAAACCTGGGAGCTGCAGTTCAAATCTCTCGGGCTAAGAAGGACCTGAATTGTTATTTCCCATTTCCAACAACAGTGTTGCAGCTACAAGCTGAGCAAAAGTTGGACACACCCTTTGGTTTTGAACCAGAGTTGATGTTATTGAAACAAGTTGTTGCAGCTGAAGTGTGCAGGTAACCAGTTCCCCCGTGTCTCACTGAAACAGAACACTGGGAACGTTCATGGTCATCCGCTGGCAATGAGGGAGCTTTGTGCCCCCAGAGAGAGATGCTGGCTGTTTTGATGCACCTCCAGCGTTCAGGAAGAAATTCTGAGCTGCTCTCAAGCTTGGCTGCTTAGAGTTGCCTCATGATGAATGAAGAGAATTTAAACTTTTAAACTGAAGCTGAAAAAACCCTATAAACGGAATGTAAGAATTTAAGTATCAGCTATCAACAGCCCTGAAAAATGTTTTTTCTCATATATGTAAAATGACATTTGCTTGCAGGGTGTTACAAAAGGACCTTTGGGGCCAAAGTAACATGCCCATGGAGCAAGTGTTAGAGAACAGACCTTTTCACTTCAACGGCGAATGCAGTATGGGTCCATGGGACAGGGAGATTAAAACGAGCTGAACTGTTTAATGAGTAGCGCTTTGAAGCAGTTCGCAAGATCTGCAGCTGCTGCTTTCTGCCACTTGAGGTCCTCTTTTATCCCTAATTAGTACAGTTTGCTGATACCAAGCAGGAATAACTCACAGGCGTTAGGTGTTCCATTGTAACTCTGAGGGCGAAAAATCTTTTCAGAAGCATTACAAAAAGCTGTGTTGACTTGGGTGTCAGTTACCTCTTCAAATCTGCAAATGATTTAGAACTGCAATTGCTGGGTTTCTTGCAGGCAGTTTGTTTATTTTCTTACAATACCCTGTGCTGTACTGTGCTTTGTTGCTGCGTTATCTGCTTTCTTAATGTTCAGCAAATTCTTCTTTGGTAATGTTTTTTTACAATACAATTCTCTTCCCCCTCTGACTTGTAAAACACATCATGGCTTGTGATTCTGGTGCCTAAAATTAACTTTCAAGCTTGTTTCGAAGCAAAGCAAGATGAATGAAGGTATTCGAGAGATACAATGGCTTTAGCAATCTGGAGTCTAATGTCCTTTGGATATAGAGGGAAAGAGTTTCCTTTTGGAAATTCTTTCTCAAAGATGCATCTGCACTGTTTCTGATAGTGAAGAAGATGCAACTAAGTGAATGGCTCCTCTTTCTCATGTTATCCAGTATTTTTCACAGTCTACAATTTGAGAATTTTATGTGGTTGCCATTTTAGCTATCAATTTAAAAAAGCGATGCAAACATTAAAAAAAAAGCAAACAATGGCAGTCTTTCTTCAGAAAAAAGAAAAAAAGTCTGCAGTTCCAAGTTTGATCTAACAGTGTGTAAACTGGCAGATGCATTTACTACTGCTCTCCACTTCATGGTTTGTTATTCCTCTCCTGTGCATTGATGGGAGCACTTGCACATATGTGTAGTAAGCCAGATCTGGATATTCAGCTGGCTGGGAAAACAAACAAACAAAACTAAACGAAGTGTTGAGGAGTTTGTTTTGTTCTGGGATTTTTTGTTTTTTGGGAGCATTGAGGACAGTCTTGCTCTTCGACCTACCTTGCTATTTAGCTGTCCAGGTGGTTGCTCTGGCACAAAAGAAAGGATGCCAGGAGGGTTAGTATTAAGACACTCATGATGGAACTGCCTAAGCTGTCTCTGTCCACGTAGTGGTTCCACCCTGGCTAGATGCCAGGTGCCTACCAAAGCCTCTCTGTCACTCCCCTGTGCAACTGAACAGGGGAGAGAAGATACAATGAAAGGCTTGTGGGTTGAGATAAGAACAGGGAGAGAACACTCATCAGTTAGTATCATGAGCAAAACAGAGTGACTTGGGGAAATTAGTTGAATTTATTGCCAGTAAAAATCAGAGCAGGACAATGAGAAGTAAAACAGATCTTAGGAGCACCTTTCCCCTGCCCCTCCCTCCTTTCTGGGCTTAACTTTATTCCCAGTTTTCTACCTCCTCCCACCCAGCGGCTCAGGGAGATGGGGAATGGGGGTTATGGTCAGTTCATCATGTGTTGTTTCTGCTGCTGCTTCCTCATCAGGGAGAGGAGTCCTTCAGCTGCTCCAGTGTGGGATCTCTCCCTCGGGATAGAGTCCTACATAAACTTCTCCAACCTGAGTCCTTCCCATGAGTTACAGTTCTTCACAAACTGCTCCAGCGTGGGCCACTCTTCTGTGGGGTGCAGACCTTCAGGAACAGGCTGCTCCAGCATGGATCTCCCACAGGGTCACAAGTCCTATCAGGACCGTGCTCCGGTGTGGGCTTCCCATGGGGCCATGCCTTTCTTTTGGGCATCCAAAGTATGCTGCAATATGGGGGTCCTCCACAAGCTGTGTAGGTGGATCACTGCAACCCTGTGGAGCTCCATGAGCTTCATCACAGACTGCAGGGGAATCTCAGTTCTGCCACCTGGACACCTCCTCCCCTTCCTTCTCTGACCTTGGTGTCTGCAGAGCTGTTTCTCTCACATATTCTCACTCCTCTCTTCTCTGGCCACAATTAGATTTGTGCAGTAACTTGTTTTTCCTTCTTAAATATGTTACCACAGAGGCATTACCCCCATCACTGATTTGTGTGCCTCGGAGCTGTCTGGCCTTGGCTCTGTCAGACATAGGGGAAGTTTCTAGCAGCTTCTCACAGAAGCCACTCCTGTAGTCCTTCTGCTATCAGAACCTTGCCAAGCGACCCAATACAATGATTGATCAGCCAGAACCTGATTGATCTGCTCTATGTAAAATGAAGCATTTCTGCATTTTGTAAACCCAGGCTTCAGAAAGGAACTACAGACCTGATTTTGTAACATCTGTTGGCTTGGAGACCTCCATAGTGGTTTATAGCTAGTGTAACAAATGGGATTATTTATAACTTCTTGAGGTTGGAATGAAGGTGCATGTTTTAATGGGCCTTGTTGTCATGGGGCAGGCCTTTTCTGGCTGATGCATGAATCCCCTGTTTAGCAGGCAGAAGCAGAAAACTAAGTCTCTGTTATGTTTCCCTATGGATTTCTTTGCAGATCTAATTTTTAAGGGTCCGGGATTATATTTGTGCATTAAAAAATATATTGAAGTTTTGCTTGTCAAGCCAATTTGCTTTACAATTTAGAATGGAAGCAGTTACAGAAGCTGTAGTCTAAGGAAATATTTATAAGGCCAAGTAGTATGTTTCATTTTAGACTAATACAAGTGGGGGGGGAAGTACAAACCTTTCTGTCTTCAGATACAACCAAAAAGGGTTTTTCTGTGCCACCTTTCCTTACATCTGTATCAATTTACAACTTTGTAAGGCACGGAAGAAGTTTTCTTTTTGAATACGTTTTTATTCTGAACTAGCAGCCTGCATGCTTTTTATGGTCAAGTGAACAGACACCCCTAAAGGGATTGTTCCTCTTAAACCAGAATTAGATCAGATGAACTGCCACTCAATGGTGCCCCTGTTGGGTAAAGAACTTGGGATGACACATGCTGATGTGAATGTCTGGCATGTGGGATGTTACAGAACTACCCAAGAAGTAGCTTGCACTGCTTTATAATAACTATTTTTTGCAGAGGTTTCACAGGATCACAGAATATTCTGAATTGGAAGGGACCCACAAGGATCACCGAGTCCAGCTCTTAAGTAAATGGTTCATACAGAGACTGAACTCCAGCCTTAGTGTTATTAACACCAACCAACTGAGCTAAAGAAAAGATGGTGAAAATAGGAAAATATCCTGAGATAAAGGCAGGAAGTTCTATAGAAATAATTTCAACGATTTAGTGAATAAGTAAGAATTTCAAATAATGTGATCTTTCATTGCTCTGACATGGTTTTTAGTACATGACTTTTGAAAAGCCGGATTCATTTTCTTGTGGACTCCATCCTTTTCTCTGTAAAACAGGCAGTTGAAAACATAAGGTGTAGCTCAGCAAAATAAATCATCTGCATTTGCACATTCTGACTGGTTCACTGAGTAAGGCAAAGCTTGCAAAAAACCCCAAAGAAACACAAGCAGGCCCGTGATCAGTTAATTCAGAACTGTATGCTAATGCATTACTCCAAAGAGGACGATTACCTTAAATCTGGCACTACTTCAGTTTCATAGTCCTTGACTTTGTTTTAACTTAACCTCTTAGCGGAAGGGTTTTTTTTCAGTATTCAGTTCTGTCTTTATAATCCTCCGCTGCGCACAGACGCTGCTCTAGCAGTCTCTTCTCATCTGTGTTTCAGCACCGAGTAGTGCCAGGGACGGCATTTATCCCTGAAACGACACGGGATGCGGAGCTCGCATGCTAAGCAGCAATGACCTGCAAGGTGTCTTCCTCCTCAGGCTCAGGGATGGCGACCTCTTTGTGCAAGGACGGGGAAAGGAGGGTGGCTCCACGCGCTAGATTTCTAGGATCGGGAACAATACCTAGGGGCATGAGCCACTGCCATCGTCCCGCAAAGAGCACTCTTGGCCCCAGGTTTCCCCACCGCCCATCCTGCCGCTGCTGTAACATTGACCTGACACTTGTGTGCGTTCGGCTGGCATGGGCAGCCTGCCATTTGTTCTCCTTTGGAAGAGGGAGATGGAAGAAATAAGGAAATCTTCCTAGACTGGCCGGTGATTCGGCAACACCGCGTGGGAATTACGGAACGACACGAAAGTGCCGCAGTCCGGCCCCCCCGCCCCGCCCCGGGACACTGCCCGCCCGCGGCCCCTGCGGGGCGGGGCAGCCCCAGAGGTCACGCCTCCTTCTCCGCTCGCCCAATCGCATGGGCGCGGCCCGCGGCCCCCATAGCCAATCAGCGCCGCGGGTGACACAAAGTGGTGCTCTTTGCACGCGCTTTAAAGGCCGGGAAAAACTGGCAGCGCCAGAGTCCAATCAGAGCGGAGGGAGGCGTGGCCGGCTCAGCATTTTGCCCAATGGGAGGCCGGGGAGGTGCTGCGGGGCAGGCGGGGGGAGAGTGGCAGGAGCCTCACCCAGTAAGAGGACGGGACTGACCGCCTCCCACGGCAGTTCGGACCAATGGGCGCGGGCAGTGGGCGGGGCGGAGGGGTCCGTGCCCGGGCTCTGGATTGGGAGCAGGGCAGGAGCCGGGCCGGGCCGGCAGCGTGTGCAGCGCTGCACGAAAATGCACTCGGATGCCGCCGCTGTCAGTGAGTAGCGCCGGGGCCGGGGCCGGGCCCGCTGCCCGCACCGTTGCCCGGCCGTAAGAACCGTCCGGCTGGGGGCGGCTTCTCTTGCCCCTGACCCATGAGGCTCGGCGGAACGTGCCACCGGGAGGGACTCCAGATGCCGGGGAAGGGTTCAGGCCCGCGGGTGCAGGACCG
>VZTI01005612.1:939624-980882 GCA_013397865.1 Struthidea cinerea | reverse complement strand
CCGCCTGTTTTGGAGGAGCGTAGCGAGGGCTTTATCTCCGCAATAGAGTTTCTGGCTGTGCGTTCCGAGCAGCAGGGACCGCATGCTGTAGGCGGCTTGCATGGTGCAGGAGGGTCACGCATCTGGGTGGCCGTGGGGTGGCCGGGGTTCAGGGACAGGCGCCGTCCGCGTCCGCTGGAGAGACCAGGCTGTCATCCGGAGCACAAAGCTGTCCTGCCACAACGACCTCCCTGTGAAATCTCCCAGGAACGTGTTCTCGCTGTGGAAGGAGCTGCAGCTCTGAGATGCTTTATTGCTGTAGAACTTGCTTGTGCGAAAGATAATGAAAATTGAAGCTTTGATCATGCGTTAATGAATGATGGTCTGACTTTTGGATAAAGTCCCGAAAGCAATGGTGGAAAGAAATGCTGCATAATGCCTGGATTTTCTTGAATCCTTCCGTGTCTCTCAAAATGAGATGTCGGACAGGGGCAGCCTGGTAAAGGCTCTAACTCATAAGGTTATATTATTTCTTTGGTAGTTCTGGTTTATTTAACCTTTATACTTAGGGATCATTATGTGTCGGTGGTGCAGGCTGCCATTAAAGCAAAAATAGTTGCCTTATATTAGAAATGGCAAGGTAATTATTCTAGAAAATGCTTTCTGTTCTGTGTCTTTTGTCATGTGCCCATCCAAAGAAAATGCAGGTCCTCATTATACACGTGTGAGTTACAGTTACAAATATTCCAGAGCTCCCTCATGTAGGATGTTTAGACTACATAGTGATCTTTAATTTTTTCAAATTTTAACTTGTCTGCAGAAAATAGGAAGAGTACCCTTCCTCAGCCTTCAACTATTACTGGCTTTTCATTAAAAATGTACCTTGGAGTGATCAAATCTTACGCCTCACTTTGGTTTTTTTTTTTTTTTTTTGGACTTGTATGTGGGCTTGTATATCTGTTATTTTAAATAGATATGTTTTCCTAAATTATCTAACTTAATTATATGTAGCTTCATAGTGGTTGGGTTTTTTTCATTGATCTAAAATGCTTGAAGCAAGAAATGTTCATAGCATAGTTTTGCACATACAAAAGCTGGCTTATGATAGTCTTTTGACTAAACATTTATTTTGAGCCACCTTTTTGATCCTTCTTAGATTCTTATCTGTTCTTATGATATAAACTCCATTAATACATTTTTGCTCAGTCTGTTTTACTTTCTGAATACACATCTTTTACATTATATGAGGAAATCAACTTTCCTTTTTTCTTTTGAAGATGTTTGCTTAAAAGTTTGTCGCAGCTCCTGTAGCTATAGTTGGAAAAGCCTTCTCTGTACAAGACCATGCAATAAATTGAATTAGGCAGGTAAAGAGGTTTTTTTTCACTTCTTCTCTTCATTTTGTTGTATCAGGGTGAGCTCTTATTTGTGTAATTGCAGCACTTCATTTAAATTTATTTTTGTCTGAGTACTTTTTGTGCTTTTAGTGAATTATTAATCCTGTGTTTTCTTTAATTCCCCTCCTCCCCCACTTTCTTTGCACGTATTGAAAGCAAAGACTTTGGGCTTTTTCAAAGCATTATTTCCTAGTTTTGTTTGTGTCTTCAAGCAGAAGAAGATAACTTGCTTAATTTGTCTGTCTTGTGCTTGCCAAAAAGCATAGCACTAGGAAGTACAGTACATCCTGTGAAAGTGTTCAACTCTTGTGTCCAATTTAAATATTAGAGCATTTAATAGTGTGGTTATTTCTTCTACAATAAGTAGGACTACTAACAGGGGCTTGAAGCAGAACCTTTAATTTAAATGTGCCAGCATTTTTTTCATATGGTCCAATTAAGTTGTTTTATGTAAAATCATGGTCTGAGATTAAACAGAATTTTTGCTTTTGTCTCATAAAGAGGTATAAACAACTACCAGTTTGTTCAGTGGGGGGTGTGTGTGTGTATATATATATATATATATGTAATACTGTGTAAGGCTTTTGCTTGTCCTGGGGAACTGAACTGACTGAAGTGACACACTTGATGCAGATGTGTGGCTGCACAGACTGTGGGACTCGGTCTGCTGCAGCTGCTCGTTACTGCTCATTAGCTGTAGATTACTGCTTCCCTTGCTCTGCTGATAAAGTGGTTTGTAGGAGCACTCTCTAATCCACTCAGCCAAATGTACCTGGGTTAGCTCTTGCCCCTTACTTGAATTGTCTAAACTGACAGGGTTGATTTCTTGCCTGAAGTGGGTTAGGGAATGTGACCATGGCCTGTGCTGCTGGCAGAGCTGTGGGGTCAGTAAATTTTGGCAGGGAGGAAGAAGCAAGCAGCTGGGACAGTAATGCTTTTGACTGGCATAGCTGTTCCTAGGCTGTTGCAGCTCCATCGTGATGCATACCAGATCTGCATGGTGCTGGATACCCTAGTAGTGTGTGCTTGACAGGGTTGCATTTCTGCTGAATTAGCTAGAGCACAAGATATGAAGTTTGTATTAGCTTTATGCCCTTTGTAGGATGCCAGATGACACCTGGCATGAAGTTAAGAGTTATGCTTGCAAACAACGCTCAGGTCATGGCAGCCGATGATGCAAAACTAGCTCACTGACACTTGTTTGAATTAATCTGATGGTGGAATAAGTGTTAGACTGGATGAACACTTTTCATCAACAGAAGCAGATGTTTTGCACCAGAAACCCACTTAGTGTTAGGTCTTCGCTATATAGCACAAAACACCCAACCAAAAGCACGCCCTCCAAAGCAAACCTGAATCCTGCCATGAGCCAGTTGTGCAGAATATTTTATCCTATATGTTAGTATAGGAGAATTAGCCTAGCTCTTACTTGTTCAAACAATTTAAGGTAATTAGAATGTATTCAAACTAAAGTAGCAGTTGCAGAAATTTTGCACTGCTTAAATTGCTCTAAAATTCTCAATGAACTTTAAACTGCAGTAGCTCTTTTTGTAAACAAGCCTTAAGATTAGAGTACTCTAAAAATACCTAGGTAGAATAAAGATTTGTTCCTATGGGGGGGAAAAGGAATTACACATTTTCCTATCTATGTAGCATGCAGTGATCTTAAAATATTTTGTTGCAGTAAGTCATTCTGAGTGATAATACCAAATGTTACGAGTTGAATGTGAATGTTTACCTTTAAATGATAAGTGTTTTATAGTGTGCATAGTAATTCCTACCACATTTTGTTGCCTGGGTTTGGGTTTTCTGTAGAGTTTTTTATTTACTAGCTTAAGTCAGTCTGTGTTTTGCTTCAAAACATTTTAGGTGGTTGTGTTTGGAAAATGTGCACAAATTTGCAACTGTGGGTTTTGGATACTGCTGGTGTCAGCAGTAGCTCTGAGCTCAGTGCAGCTCTGGGTGTACACAGGCAGGAGAAGCATTCTTCAGTATCATGCCTTTAGCTTTAATGGCTAGGTCCTGATGCTCCTCAAGATAGGTTGGAGCGTCCCATCTAATTGCATGTCCTTACTTTCCAAGCTGGAATTCACTTCTGTTTTCCTTACTTTCTGAATCATGCCCTTTATTTGACCACACCAGATCAAGGGAGACCCTGCTTTTCAAGCCTGTTCTCTGCCTCGCTTGACCCAGGGCTTTTTGTCACATCATGGGCTGGGAGAAAGGTTTCTTCTGTAGGCTGGCCCTGGTATAGGGTGTCACTGCCTGCAGGGATACAGCTACAGACACATTGGAAATAGATTCTTAATCCTGTCTTTGACAGGAATGCAGAGTCAGCTCCTAGCTTTTCTGTGCTGCAGTTTGTTATTCTCAGTCTTCAGGTGTGTTGTGATGTTTTTGTGTAAATAAGACTGATGTACATTTTTATTTTGCCTTCTGCATTTTATAATGAACATAAAAATTCTGCTTCCTGACTGTTAAGTGTTGAGGGCTTTCACCAAAGGCAGGTTTCAGATCTGAACTTCTAAGTTCATTAATCAATTCATCATTCATCAATATAAGTTGTATTGCTGTTAGGATAATTCTGTAGGTAGACTACAGAAGATAAAATGGTATCTTTCATAGAAGATTAAATGATTCTTTTTTGAATAAGTAAAGTTTATTTAAAGCTAACTAAGGCAACAGAACTTTGAACTATTATGGACAGTACTACTACAAGTATTTTCTAGTTCTGTTAGTTGAAAGCAAGGAAAACAATTAAATAAAAGCGTAAGCATTGTATTTTAATTTTTAGATATGAGTTTGCCTGATGTGTGTTTTCTGTTAATTTTTTTCTGAGAAGTTCACAGGTATATCTTAGCAGTAATAAGAATTACTACTATGTTATTGTTACTGCTATCTATATTTAAATTTTAATATTGTATCTATAGGATTTATAGGGCATATCTATCAAGGATAACCATTTTTAGACATACAGTTAAAGTGAGATTTTGTATAGATTTTCTATTTACTTAAAAAATTAGATGCTTGTAAAGGAAACTTTGAGTCGGCTGCTGATCTTGTTTACTACTATTAATTTTTTACTAGGTTTTTAATAGAATGTACTGCATCCTGTAGCTGTGTTTTGTCCAAGCTTTAAATTTTGACAGCAGGAACTAAGTTAAAGGTTTTATTCAGGCAGGGACTTTTTTTTTTTTTTTGGTATTCATTTGTGGTTTCATATAAATAGTTTGGCAACACATTGCTCCTTCTAAAAAATTGGGACTTGACCTTTAAAGTTTTTTCATTTCAGATAGCAAAGTAAAGTATTTGAGTTCAGTTTACCTGTATACTCTGCTTATATTGAAGATACATTGAGTATTTTGGTTTTCTGTATTGTATTTCATGTGTGCATTTATGAGAGGTTGTAGAATGTTTTTTCTCTAGTTTGTTATGGAAGCAAGCTCAGCTAGCTCTTGTTTCTTTTACCTCTCTGTAACTCTCAGGTCCATAATTTAAACCTTAATCTATAATATTCTAAAAGTTATTTTTAAACGGTTTTCTTTTTACTTCTAAATGGTATATGATTGTGACTAATTAACTAACCCAGCCTTTAACACTTAACATTGTGTTAATGACAGACTGCAGACAAGGTTTAAATTCCATGAAACTAGGTTGGCTCTGTAATTTCTTTCCGTTCTGGATTTGCAATTATTTTACTCAGATTTTTTTTTTTTTTTTAGCCATTACATTCTGAATTACTGCAAAGTATTTAATAGCATTTGGAATTTTCATTGCTTTAGTCCTCACTGAAGATCAGCTAAGCTCTGCACGAAAAATAATTTAATCAACAAAATATGTATGCTTGTTTGAGATAAACCCCTTAAAGTCATAGCAAACATTCCACGCATCATCTTTCAGTACTTACAAAGCAAGCAGGTTTCCTTCTTCTGATAACGAGATCAGTAAACTGTGTGATACATCAGAATCTTAGACTGGCTTGAATGGAAAGCGACCTGAAAGATAATCCAGTTCCAATCCCCCTGCCACGGGCACGGATACCTTCCACCAAGACCGGGTTTCTCAGAGCCCCATCCAGCCTCACACTTCCAGCTTGGGACATCCACGGCTTCTTTGGGCAACCTGTGCGAAGGTCCCACCACCCTCACAGTAAAGAATTTCTTCCTAATATCTAATCTAAACCTACTCTCAGTCTGAAGCCATTCCTCCTTGTCCTGTCACTGCATGCTGTTCTGGAGTGTTCCTCTGCAGCTTTCTTGTAAGCCCCCTTAAATACTGTAAGTGCACTTCAAGTGCTATAAGATCTCCCTGGAGTCTTCTGTTCTCCACACTGAACAACCCTAGCTCCCTGCCTTCCTTCACAGGAGAGGTGTTCCATTCCTCCAGTAGAGCTCCCTGCCTTTCTTCACAGGAGAGGTGTTCCATTCCTCCAGTAGAGCTCCCTGCCTTTCTTCACAGGAGAGGTGTTCCATTCCTCCAGTAGTCTTTGTGACCTTGCTCCAACAGGTCCATGTCTTTCCTGTGCTGAGGACCCCAGAGCTGGATGTAGTTTCTGTAGGAAAAAAAAAAAAAAAAATCAGACCAGTTCATGTGCTTTGAAACTCTTGTATTCAGGTGAAAAATATCTTCACATATGATGGCATTATACGTGTAAAGCTCATACAACCAGCTGTTGAGTGTGTAGCTTCATGTGATGTATCGCTCCTCTCATGGTGGGGCTCAGATGGACAGCTGGATTAATCTAACACGGTGCTGCTGCTGCAAGAGGCTGTTGTGCTCCCACCTCAGAAGCCCTTTCCCGTTTCTTGCTCTAATTTAGTTGGGGTGGCAGCTCCTTGGTGATCTGATTCAGAGCACTGGGCTGGCAGGGTTTGTTTATTTATTTTGTAGATGAGATTTCAAGTGTAGTGGGCTGACCAAGAGGTTCAGCAGGCACAACTTTGGAGGCTGCACAAGCATGTGTGGAAAGTTTGGGAGGTGGAGGGGAGAGAGTGTTCCTGAAGAATACAGTTGCAGCCAGCTGTCCAATTGCTTTCCACGTTGACCATTGTTGATTATTATCCCTTGCTAATCTCCCAGATAGTGTTATTTGAGCACTGGAGGTGTTATTTTTTGGATTTTGTTTCTTAAAAAGCTTTTTTTAAAAAAATTAGGCCTTTTCACAGTGGCATAGGATACTTTGTGTATCTTTCTTGAAATATAGATAAAGGAAACCCACTGACCAATTCAGAGAATGACCTGAGCTGTAATTTAACTTCCCTATTTTAATGGGTGCTGCTTGCATTTGCTTTTATAACTGTTAAAGAAACCTGTTTTCAGTTTTGGATAATACCCCTACACTGTGCAAGCTTCCCCTGTGAAAGAAAGAAAGAAAACTTTGGACTCCGGTCCTCCATATTCGTATGGTGTGATATTTCTTGTGTAAGAACTGGAAAATATATTTGTATAACCCTGCTAAATCCATTGTAATTATGTAACCTATTTCTGAAGCAGCAGCTTAAACTTGTACGGATATTTCCAGTGGACATGTAAAACATACTGGCATGAACTATGTGTTTTGAAGTGCCTAGGAATGTTTTGTTTCAAAGGTGATACCAGGTGATACCTGTATATATAATCCTAATTTTAGAATATTTTTTCAACCATTTTTAAGAGTGCTATGTAAAATTAATATTAGATTAGAATAAATAAATAAAATACTTGCTTGGTGTTCTCAGCTTCTTACCTCCACATATAACTGGTTTCTCTAATAACTCATGTTTTTTGTAGATTTTAGGCTAAGCAGCAAGGGAAACTAAAATTCGTATTCCAGAAAGTTTAGTCTAATCCGCCAGTTAACAAATCAAATCTTGTCTTTTAATCTTGCCCTCCTCAGAATGGCTTTTATGTTCCCTGTTGTCCTCATCTCTGTTTGTCCCCCTCTCCTTTTGTTTTTTCTCATTGCTTTATATTGAATTGAGGGTTGACTAAGAAACTCAGGGTTATTTTTATATTGAATTGAGGGTTGACTAAGAAACTCAGAGTTATTTTTTTCTTGTCGAATGGTTCTGCTTAGTATTGTTTGACTAACAAAATGGAACTTCATTGAGTAACAAAATGGAAATTTATTGCACTTAATGCAGGAAAAATTCTAGCACCCTGTTCAAGGTTCAAGACCTTCCTATTGTAGCTTGATGAGAGTCAACTGTCTTTGACTTTGTATATATAAGGTTAGCTAAAGTTGGAAATTCTGTCTCTGGTACTTCTGACTTAGAGCAATTGTATTGCTGTGGTGGTGGACTGGGGACAACACGTTAAGAAATAGGTAGCAATTAATTAAATGATACTCTAGCTAACGTAATGAATGAAATGTATGATTCCTAAAAGTATCTTTTGATTTTTTTTGTTTTTTTTTTTAAATTCACTGGGACAAGAGAATCCCCTAGTGGTCTGTGTAAGAAGTACACTTAGAGCCGGCAGTTTTCTTCAGTTCCACTTGTTAACTTCATAGCAGTGTGGTTCACTGACTTGGCAATCCGATGTTTAAATGATGACTCTTGTTTATCTGGGTCATCTTAAATGTATCTTGAGAGCATTCCTTTGAAATGCTCTGAATGGAAATAAGGGAATTATGTTTTTGACCTTACTTGCATCCTGCATCATCTGCTGGGCAAAGCCAAATTAAATGTCTCATATTAGAAATGCTTTAGTGCATTAGCTGGGTAGTGACACTAGGCACATACAGAAGCTTTTCACATACAGAAGTTTGCTTGAAATACTTTGCTTGTCATACAGTACATTTCTCTAGAGTGTTTTGGCACATGACTTCTAGTGGGGTAGCTAATTTATTTTTAGTTTAAATGGAAATACTCTATAGTAGTTGGCGGTCTCTCAGCTGGTTTTGTTCAGCTTTTGAGATACTTCTTAGTTTGCTTGCTGTTTGGCTGGATCTCAGCTGATCTTTTGTAAATTACTTACTTTCCAGTTTTGTTCTTGACACATTCCTAGCAAAAATAGGGAATTCAAAAGAATAGAGGAAAATTAGTTTGTCACTCTTCAGCAACTGAAGCAAACTCAAGGGTTTTATATTTGAAGCGTGGAAGCAAAATCAACATCTATGCTATGGCTTCTTCCAAGAAGTGTCAGAATATTTTATTATCAGTTTTATTGGCTCTTGTCTTAACAACTGCTGCGTTGTGACCTTTGGTTTGTTACTAAAAAGCCATGTTTCAACTGTGTAAGTGTATGCTAGTCACTTATTTTTGCAAGGAAGTTAGTATAAAGTATAGTACATGTGTATTAATAAAATTAGATTTTTTTAAATACTAGGATTTTTAGTAATGATTTTAGAATGTTACATGGTACTTAACTTGGTTTTGGAATAGATGAAACAAGGACTGGGTAACATGGAAGTTGTAATGATTCCCAATATAAAGGAAAAAAGTTGTAAATTTTTTTTTTTTTTTGTATTCGACTATAGTTCTGTTCTGCTGAAGTCATCAGTGCCTTAAGAAAAATGTGTATATAGGATATCTTTTTGTAGATTTCAGTTATTCTACTAAAGTGTTGAAAATGTCAATGCTGAAAAAGTGTTGAGGTTACTTCTATTTTATAGTTCTGTGATGATTTTATTAAATAGCCAGAACATAAGAAGATCTTGACTGCTACATCTGGAAACCAGACATTTAAAACTTTTTTTTTCCCCCTCCTCTAGATTTTCAACTGAATTCTCATCTATCAACACTGGCCAATATTCACAAGATTTACCACACCCTCAATAGGCTGGTAATGACTTGCCATTTTCTCTTAGCAGAATTAGCTAGGGCTTTGGTCCAGAATATTTCATTATGGAAATCATTAAGTGATTACACTTCTTAAAATTATAACTGCCTTGTTGTATGAAAGGCTGTTGGGTTTGAATTGGTGAAGAGATAAGCAGTATTAGGTGAAAGGTGAAAGATTGTACACCAGAGGTCAGAGTGGAGTTTGAGCTTTGTTTGAACATTGGATTAGATGTTGCCTCCATTCAAGAAGCTTTCTTAGATACATCAAATGATGGTAATCATCATAGTTACCCAGTTTCCTACAGTTCTTCTGAAAAATATATTGAATGAGCAAGCTGTCCTCTTACACCCATGCAGAAAGTGAAACAAGTTTTTTTTTGAAGACTCTTCCTGCTTATTTGCTGTGTATTTACATTTGTTTTATTGCAACCATAGCTGGAAATGGTGATACAGCTTCTGTGTGTACACATCAAATTTAGTGGAAAAGACCCTGCCTGCAGAAGGGGTAACTTGTTTCCAAGATTTCAGTTGGTTTTTAATCAGTTTGCTTTCGAACACGTATGTGTGTTTATCCTTAAGTAAAAGCATTTCTGTGCTAAATGGTAAATTCAGTCTTTCTAATGCTGCATTTATTGGCGGAATTGTTCAATACAATGTCAATTCCCCATCTAATTTTATTATTTTCACTATTGAAATAATTTGGTAAGTTTTTGATTGGACAAAACTCAAAAATATTTTTCAAATTCAATTTACTTGAACTTTTTAGATAAATTTGCAAGGGTAACTTTTTAGGTACATGTGAGCTGAAAACACAAAGACTACAATCTTACGTAGATGATCCTTAAGTGATTAAGATGAATATTAATACCAACTAAAAGTTAAAAACAGTACAGAAGAATGAAGATCACCGTCTTGTTTAACTGTATCATTCCTGTTCTCTTGCAGAATCTGACAGAGGACGTTGGTCAAGACGATCACCAGACAGGTATTTAATAGGAATGGAGTAAAAATAGATTGGAACAATTTAAACACGCTTTAATAAAGAAGTCTCTCTAACATAACTGAAAATGACGTTTTAGAAGGCTAAAGGAGTTTTAGGAAACAAGCGCCAGGGTTTCTTAGGTTTTGTCAAAATAGATGTTTGTGCCTTTAATTTATCCAATCATAAAGGACTTGAACAAGTTTCAGCAGTATCTGTAATTTTACTATTTCTTAGTTTAGAAGACTTAATGAAAAATTTCTCACTCCTGGGACTCAACCCATTGGGCCACAGAATATCCGTGTCTTGTTTTGAGTCTTGAAAGAGCATTATGAGAACAGAGCAGAAGCAAGACCTCTTCTGGCTATTGTGGTGCCTGTGACTGAGTTTAAATGCTGTGCTCCAAACAACCAGCATTTTTCTTGAGTGCTTTTGATGCAGGTTATTTCTGTTTCTTGTGCAGATTTTTAGTCAGTGTCTGAGGACTATATTTAATAGCTCATATCTGTGTATTCATCCTCGAAAAATGATGAAATGTCATCATTTTTCGAGGCCTTCTTGTCAGGTGCTTGGTACCAGCTTCCTGCCATTCTTGATTTGTCAGCATTTGGGCTTTGTAACTTGATGTTTGCAAGAGTTACCTCCTTTTGCACTTTTTACTTGTGAGCTGGCAGTTTCCTTGATTTTTTTTCTCCCTTCCTTTCTGTATTTCAGGCATGATACCTGAGGAGGGAGGGGAATAACTTACTGTCTTCAAGCCCTGATCACTCACTCAGCAGAGCTGTTCTTTAAAACTGACCATATCTGTCCTACCATCTGACTCACAGCTTTTTCACTATCCTGAGGTGATGGCTATATTTGCTGATGTTACCTTGAGCATTTAGGAAAGTGGAGAGAGCTGTAATCTCCTCCTGGAGATTTCTGGCACACACTTAGAAATCTAGCACACTCTCAGGCTAGAGCAATGAGAAGAGATGCACAGGACTGCATTACTTCAGATCAGATAGAGCTCACTTAGGGATTATGCACCCTCCTATGTACAGTGGCAAGTGACTTTGTTTCATGCTTGAACTCTCACCCCAGCCTCAAAAGGCTTCTCTGAAATACTTTCCTTCAGTCTGGTTAGTGATTTGATACTTGAAATTAGCTCATCATGTAAATGAAAAGCCTCTGCAAAAGAGATTGTTACAGGTAGTTCAAGACAGAGATTTTAATGTCTGTATTTTAGAACTCGTGTCCTCTCCCATCTCCTGATGGAGACTTGGAATTTTCTCCTGTGTGATCCAGATGCTCTAAACTAAACAGCTACATACTGATTTAATGTATGAAAATGTGTTCTGTAATCTTGGTTTACTCTTGATCACCAAGACCTGTTGTGAAGCATTGAGGTAGTCCCCTTCTGTCACTAATCAATAAGTGTCGATGTACTTGAGGTATTTGGAATTTGTCTTATCTCTTGCCTAGCACTTCTGTCATAAAGTATGAGAAATTAGCCTTGGCACTCTCATTACCTCTATTAGAAGGTGCTTGAGCATGTTACTGGCTTTGATGAACACTTGTATACTGACACTCATGGTAGCCTATTGCCTGCATTGTGTTGTTTGAATTAAGCAGTTTCAAAAGTTTAAACGTGCCTGTTGAATGAGTTGGAGAACAAAATGCCACTAAAGAGTGTAATTCTTTGCAATAGTTGTAAAAGAACCTTTCAAACCAGAAACAAATAGGAAATTAGAACGAAAAGTGGAGGTTGATAATACCAGGTTCCCTCCTAATCGTCAGATTCTACTTTCAGTATTTCTTATGCTTCTGCCATATTTTATGTCTTCTTGTAGAAAGAGATGAAGCCTAAATGTTTGCATGAGTTCCAGGCAGGTTCAGTTGAAATGTGTGCTTGATTTGACTCATATGAGGACAAATACACATGCAAGGAGCTATTTTGGCCATTGTGAATGTAGTACAGTGAGGTCTCCTGTTTCTATTTGTGTGGGACTTGACACTTCTGAAACATCTTACTTGGAGAGACTTACATAAGTCCAGAAAGAGTTATTTTGCAAATTGTTTGATTTCAATGTGCCTAAACTTTTGGAACTTCTGTTTCCCAGCAAGAAGTTGTCAAGACCTATTAATTTTGTTATGCAATTTATAGAACTGCCTAGGTGCTGTGAATTTGAGATTCTGTGTCTAGAACTCATTTGAAAGTCAGATTAAGAACTGTTGCAAAAGGTTTGAGTGTACCCAAACCCATATAAAGGTTTTTTTATAGTTCTGAGATTATTTTAACACTAAATCTTCTGGCCCAGGCCTTATTCTTAAAGATCGCTGTTCATTTTCCGATATAATTATCATGGTTATTGTTACTACATTGAGGACTTTGCTTTTGGGATGACTTAATAAATGCATATCTAAATTTGGTTGAGATTTCTAAAAGCTATTTAAAAAATCTTAGGTTTAGGTTAGTATTTATTAATAATAATATTAACTTTTAAATGCATATTACATTTACTTCAAAGCAGTTGTTTCTAAGCTAACAGTAAATGTATTGGACATCTAAATTACTTAAAGCAAATTGTGTCTTTTCTATGTATTTGCCAGATTTTCTTTCTGGAACCAGGCCTTAAAACATCAAAGAACTACAGGGAAGTGGCAGTTTCAAAATTCCTTCAGTGATTTGAGAGCTAAGAAGGATCTTGTTTCAAAATTCCAGTCCCCTACAATGATTGGAGTGTCATGTGCTATCATTCAGTATGCATATCTATCTGAAAAATAAGGTAGACTTCAAATGTGTCGTGGGCCTTTGCCTTTTCACCTTCGTAGGTGTAAGAACAGCAAGCATTCAGATTAAACAATTTCTTTTTCTTTTAGTATGTATATGCATTAAGTTTGAAAACTCACATTTGAAATAATAGTTGTTTTTATGTCATAACTACAAATCTTGCAACTTGTTTATAGCTTAAAGTCATGATTTGGTAATTAAATTGTGACTTACTTATCCAGACTAAAAAGTCTTTAAAAGTATGCTTCCTGTTGTCACCTGGCTTGTTAAAAACAGTGAGGTAATATCTTCAACAAAAACAAGGCTTCATTGCTGTTCTTGAAGCTTTGGAGGGGGAGAAATTGCTTTTGCCTCTGCTGTTTTTTTTTCTTTTTTTATATTAAAGAAGAAACCCCTCTTGAGTGCAAAGCAATTCTGTAGTGTGGAATTCAAGACAGAGAAGATTATTTCTCCTTTTACAACAGGATTGCAAGTTGTTTAATGTTTTGATGAGTATCTTAGTTTTCTCATCTTGTATCTGAAAATTGATGATTGTTAACTGTGCTTGTGGTGATCTTGTTGCATTATTAAGTGAGCAGCTCTATCTTCCCAATTGCTTCAGCATTCACAGTTCCTAATTATTTTTCCTTTGAAGCATCCTTCTACTGAAGCATCAGAAGAGCAGGATTACTCACAGGCTTTATCTAAAGAGAAGGTGAAAATTCCATGCCCGTAAATCATTTCTGTAGGGACACAGCTTGTAGAGTTCTTCTTTATTGACTTTTTTTCCCATTTTTTAATTCTGGTTTTGTTGCTATTCTAGGAGTGTCCCTCCCTTGTGGGTTTTATTTTGTACATTGTTCTAAATTTCTTAGGGTGAATTTTAGCTCTTGAGTTGATACTTCCCTTTGGAAGCTTAGTCTCCTGCAAATGTGGAAGTACTGAATAGGATGTTTGGCAAACAGCATTTAAACTCGGCAGGCTTTTGGCTGGTGGTGGCCTATTCAGCAGCCATTTGGAGCCTCTACCTTGCAAATGCTAGCTTTAAGTGTCAAAAAGCCAGTGAGAACTAGGAGGGTTCTGCCAGTCTTGAGTTGAGACCCAGGAGTGAGAAACTGAAGATAATCACATCAATGAAGCTGCACTTGGTAAGTAAAATTCTCTCAAACTTTGCATGTAGTCAGAGGTAGCTGCATGTTTGTTTGCAGATGGTCAGATCTTTGGGAAGTGAAATTAGTTGTGCAGTGAAGTTGTGAAGTTGTGTAGTGCTAGACCTAGAAATAACATTTAGAATTAGAAAGCTCTGTGTAGGAAAGGTTAATATTGCTGCTACTTAGTGAGTTATACTGTAAATTAAGAAATTGCAGGAGTTCAAACGGAAAAAAAACCCAAACTGATAATTTTTAACTTTATATGAAAATGAAAGATAGAAATACTCTGCTGATGTTAGAGAAATTATAACTGCTCCTCAAATTTAATATACCAATTTTAGTAACAAAGGAAATACTTTGAAATTAAAATTCTTACACCGTGTTTTTTAGTAGTTTAGAGATGATTCAACAGCTAAAGCCTAGTGAAGACTTGGTCCAAACCTCAGTTACTAAGATGTTAAGTCTCTGAAAGCATGTACAATATGTTTGTCCACCTGGTGTCTGTGTGCTGTCTGTGTGTGAGGGCAGTGTATGTGTGCATTTAATAGCCACCTACCAATTTCTGAGCTGTCTCTTTTCTTCCCTTTTCTATCAGTTTGAGAGCTGCAACTAGATCCATTCAAACCAAAAAGGGTACAAGTTTTTCATAGGAGTCACTGGAGAAATTGGGTTGTAGTGAATTCTGTTATCAGTTTAAGCCTTTAAAACAAGTTCACCAATCTTCTTAGAAATATCATTTAAGGAGGCAAAGAGTCCAAACAGGAATTCTTAAGTTAAATTCTTTGGTTTGTATGAGGTTGCAGGTCTGACAAAATGGTTTTGCTGTTCTATAACTGTTTTATTTTACTTTTATTTATTTTATTTTTGTCTTTTGCTATGCTTCTCTTTTCACATAGGCCTTGCATATTTCTTTTCACAATCAACTGACCAGTAAACTGCACAAACTTGGTGGTGTGGGGGAGGTGTGTTTTTCCTTGCATTTTACCAGCATCCAAAGCCTGTGGCCATCACAACTGGATTTTTATTTTTGTTAAAGAAAGGCACTTAAAGACAATCCATTTGCTCTCAAAGGAATGGATAGCTACAGGTTGTACTCAAGTACATACATATTTTCCAAAGGTGTTCACTATCATGTTTTCATTTATTAAGTTCAGTGTGTGTCTTAAGTCTGCTGGCTCTTTCTAGCCATCTCTTAAGTTCTGCTGTCATCTTAAGTGTTTTTAGTCTGTGTAGGCTTTCAAAAAATACTTACTGGCAGAGTCTTTAGAAATTTGTTCTAAATGATAAAGTATCACAGGTTCAATAACTTATGAGAATACAGTTTTTCAGTATCATTAATGTGCAGGCATAATCAGAGGAAACAAATGACATTCAGCAGGTCAGGTTCCTTAGTTTGTTTAATTTGTAGTAAAATGCATTGGGTGCACTGTGAGTTTTTTATGGTCTCTGGGTTACCTGTTTCAAATATATCTGCTATTGGTGAGACAAAAATAAATATTATTGTTGTCAATTTCCTTTTGTAATGCATTCTGAACAGTGCTTCTAGAAGTATGTTCTTCTGACACAGCCATTAGGATTTTTTCATGTGGTAATAGTTTATGGAGTGTAACACTTGCAATTTTTTTTGATGACTAGTTAAATTGTAATTTGAATTTACAATGCTCTTAATTCCCTTTCAAAAAGGTAGTGTATGGCCATACTTTCCTGGGAGAATGCTGGCGAGGAATCTTTAGGGTTAAAAAAAAAAGAATATATAGGAAGAATTTTTTGAATTGGAGAGTTTTTCTTGAACTAGAGAGATTAATTTTCTTCTTAATAGAAATGAATACAAAGATAAGACCAAAGAAGGCATGCTTAGTGCAAAAGCTTTATGAGTTGAAACCAGATTAGTTCATCTTGATGTAAAAACTGGTTTGAACATCTTACATATTACTAGAAAAACTTGTACTTTCTTATGCATAAGAGTTTCTGTGCATGTTTGAAATAACGTACATGCAGCAAAGCCTGTGAGGCTGTAAGGTTCCTTACATGTGTTTCTCCTATAACAGGAGAGAGCCTTTCAAAGATTCGAAGAATAGGTAAGCAAAAGATTGCTGTCAGTATTTGTTGGGAATTGGGCCTCTGATTTCAGTCTGTTCCCTTGGTGTCAAAAAGCAGTCAAAATTTTATCGCTTGCTTCTGTGCTGTGATGTAAGATACATGATTTTGTGGGCATCTTAATTGAGCATAGCGAAACTTGGATGCTGTTGTAGCAAAGAGAAGGTAGCTTAGGAATGCTGGAGTTCTTAATATTTTCTTGCAAATTTCTTTGGCATCGCTTTGTGTCTGAATTTTTATACCTCACTTCTCTCTTCCTTTTCTTTTAAAATTCTCTGTGTAACACTTAGAGCTTTGATAGCTCTTTGCGCTGCTCTTACACACACCTTTCTCAGGTGTCAGTGTGGTCTTCAGCATATGAAAGTAGGACAAAATTTTGCCCGGAGTGTTAGCCTACTGTTTTCATGAGACAGCAAAAGCAATTTAATGACTTGCTGTGGTCAAAAGGGCTGGTCCTGTGCTCTTTCTTGTGCTAATGTACAGAAAGTTGTTATTCTTTTTTTCTTTGGTTAATTATCTACAGGTTTGGTGAGCTGGATTGGCACACCGAAGAGTTACCAGAGACATAGGAGTATGTAGCTGAGAGAAGGGGATGGAAAGACTGCCACCTGATTGGCATCAGTGTCTTGAATTGGCCGTTTCCTACTTGGAGACCCTCATTCTTTGAGAACTATTCAGTCCAAATCATACAGCCAGCCACTTATTTTTTTCCCTCTTGGTTGCTGAATGTCTCTTCCGTCCCTGCAATACAAAAAAAACCTCCCAAAAAACCTGAAAAAAAACCCTTTTGCCAAAGAACAAACAAAACCTTTCCTACCTCTTGCTCTCAGTATCACAAAAAGCTTGGGGCTTGAAAAGAAAGGGTTCTGTTTTCTAGAGGTAGGTGCTCATTCACATCTGTATTGCAAAAAGCAATGATCAACTCTTAGAAGTTCTGATTTGAATAAATGACTAAAAATAAGGATGACTTTTTGAGGACTTAAATACTTCTGCAGGATAGTTTCAGTTCTTGACTGCTGTTAGACTGAAGTAATACTAGTGCTACTGTACATATTGGTATAGTACTTTTGACCTTAATGGAAATCTGGTCATGGAATACCGTGTAAAAGTGAGATGGATTTTGCTATTGAAAGGAGACCATTTATTTTATAATCTTTAAATCCACTAACTTCCTTCCCTTCCCTTCCCTTTGTAATATGCCTATTAGTGGACACAGTTTAACTGGTCTGTAACAGTTTGATTTCTTTGTGCTGGTGTTTTTAATTCCCTCTGTAGGAAGTCTTCGGTCTTGCAGTTCATCAGACTGCTTTAGTAAAGTGATGCCTCCAAGGAAAAAGAGGAGACCTGCAGCAGGAGATGATTTATCTGCTAAGAAAAGTAGACATGATGGGTATGTCATCTTACCATGAGCTAAGACTGATGGAATATCTGAAGTTGAATAGCTGATATATTATGTGTTCAAATACTAATGGAAATTATATTGAAATTTGCTTGGTTTCTCAATGTGGAACCATAGCTGGTGATTGAACCGTGGGATACTGATAAGCTTATGTAGGTTCAGTTTGCATCTCACCTTTCTCTAGTTGTACAAGCAGCATGTAGGGAACTTCTTGCTCTAGTTGCCAGCTGCCAAAATACATACTTGTTTGTTCAAAAACAACTTTTAAGAGATGTAGTAGTATTTTCCCATATACATGCATAAGATCTGGATTGGGCATTATCAATCTCCAGCCTGTCAGAAAAGTGAATGTAGTTATAGTCCACTCAGCTCTGACTTGAAATCCTGCTAGTCTCTCCCTGTTATGTTGTGATTTGATACCGATCATGTAAGGGGAAATTGTCCAGGTAAGGTGATAGCCAGTGGTTCAGTGGTTATTGAGGTGCTTCTCACTGGACAGCATAAGCCAAGTAGGTTATAGCTGTGTGCATGAACAGTGTATTCTTTTGGCCTAGGTATTGGATAGCTGAGACCTCTGCAAGTGTTGGATTTCCAGTATGTGTAGTATGTTGAGTGAGTCATTCAGAAACCATTGAATGTGCTCCCTGTGTGCAGGAATCACTATTTATGTGGACTAAATTCAGAACTTGTGGGAGTATAGAACTGTACAATCCTGCATGATAGATGCAGGACTGTTCTGACGTTGAGAAGTGGCTTATACAACTAGAAAGTTTGCTTGCCACTGCATCAGTCAGTGGAATTTGAGCTCTATTCCATTCATGTATTACTGGTGTCTCAGAAAACACACGCTTCCGTAGAAAGTACCTTCTGGGAGGTTAAAAGAGGCATTTTTCTCCTAACTGTCAGCCTGAAATCAGGCTGGGTACTCGCCTTTTTATACTGCAGCATGAGTAAGAAAAATATTGGTAGCCAAATTAAGCATCTGGTCATGCCCCCATAACTCCATTGTGTTTAATAGGGTTGCACAACTGTAGCTGCACTGGAATTTATTAAATGATCTGTTGATGCAGAAGAAAGATTTCAACTCTCTTTCATTGCTTTGTAACACTAACTAGAACAAAAAAGCAGTTCATGTTATTAATATTTTTTGTTGCTTTTTCAGAAATAATGAAATATAAAAGCTAAATAGGTGATAGAGGACATTACAGCTTATTCAAAGACAGGCATACAATATGGAAGCAATATGAGGACAGAATGTTTCTGGAATATAGAGAGGTTCATAAAACTGAACTCTACCTACCTTAGCCAAGACACTGGTGATAGAAAAAAGCAACCCCCTAAAAAGTAAGCTTGTCTGTAAGTAAGAGATACTGATTTGTGTAATTACATAAGAAAATTATAAAAACCTGATTTTTTTTGTTCTATCAATACTATATATTTAATAGTTTTTAAGAGCTTGTTGACAGTGTAGTTTGAAGGATTTTTTTATATCTGCCTCTCATTTTATAACTAATGCACCTAGTCTTCATTCTACTGCCATATAAATCTTTATTAAAATGAAGACCTCAGCCTGCTTTTAGAATTGGAGGAGAGACCAGATCTGCTAGTTATGAACTATGGGGTAATATCCTCTGATGTGGTTCCAATTTTTATCTGACTTCCTTCCTCTAAAGATTTTTGAGCTTTCTCTGCTTCCCAGAGTGTTTCTTTTGTTTTGGTCTTCAAGAAAACAGTTTTTTATTTCAGCATGACTGACAATATGAAATTATTTGCTGGACATTCAGCCTGTTCTTGAAGCTCTGTTTTCTTTCAAGGAAGGATTTTTACCCTTGTAACCTTCTGTGATCAGGTTAGTGAAAAAGCGGTCTCCTACTTCCATGCTTCTTTTGTCAGGTGGAGTTCATACCTGTCAAGTTTGGGTTTTGGATCAGACATCTCAGTTAGTCAAGCAGGAATCAGTCTGAAATCAGGAAGCTATACGGAAGTGTGCTGTAGCATACCTAGTTATTTGCAAAGCCAGTTCTGCTTACATTGCGTGCAGAGAATGCTATATACAGTAAAACCAGTGTGGATGGTGGAATGCCAGTTTATAGAATAAGAGGCTCCTAGGCCCAGTCTTCAGCTTTTGTTTTATAGAGAGACTTCCTAGAAGCTGCATCCTGGTAATTCAGGATAAGCCTTCAAGGGACGTTAGTCTGTGTGGATTCTGTATGAAGTGAAGAAGGGCAGTCAGTGTCTGAAAAACTGCACTGTGTCCTCTCCAGAAAAGATTGTATTTCCTAACAGAAGTGATTTGTCACCTCAAATACTTAATGGAATGACATGAATTTTTGTATGTTTCTCAGTTACAGTGGCATACTTATAGGCTCAACATTAACAAATTCAGTAATTGCAAGTCTCCTGTTTGTTCTCAGTGTGAAAATAATAAGGTAGTAGTCCAAAGATTTTCAAAGGATGTCATCATTAGTGGTGTTACCACAGCTGAGACTGAATGTTGATTTCTCCTGGTATGTCCATTAAAAATGTATTTTTTTTTTTAAATCTGTACATGGAGTGTTTTGTTGGGTGATATTTTCAGTCTTCACTATTTTTGATTCATTCCTATAATAATCTCTTCAAATCTGATAGTAATATTTTTAGATATGCATTCTTTCACAAAGTTTCTTTCAGCAGGTCTCTAAGCTGAAAGAGAACGTAGTTTCTAAAGACTCTTAAAGTCATAAACTTAAACATATCGTATACCCTTACTTTCAGGCTGTTAGGAATACAGCCTCATCTCAGAAGCATTAGTGGAGTGCACAGGCAATTGAGGAAAAACGTTTATAGGAACAGATCTAGTTGTTGGGAAATTATTTGGAAATGCCGATCTAGTGCATAGACTGATTATGGAAGATTCCAAACATCTTCATTAGTATTCCACCCTTACATAATAAGAGCTTGAATTCTCTTAATTAACGTTCATAGCATCACCTTGAACCATGCCTGAATGCGGTGTTTCAGTGGGATGGAATTTTTATACCAGGTGATGTATAATAAAAAGAACTCAGTGTTTTATAAATCACAGTAAGATTTATCTTGCCTTAAAGAATAGCTGTTGGAAGTAAACAGTTCAGCATGTGCTAACCTGAACATAGTAACTTGAAGACTTAGTTTGTATTTTTATCTCAATATCACAGTCTTGACTTTATTGTACTTAAAACTGTCACAGTATAGAGTATTCTCAAATTGGAGTTAAAATCAATGTTTTCTGTACATCGCTCTTCCATCACTATGTTAAGCATCTTCAGAAAGGTAAAGCAAGATTCATGTAAAGATACTTGCTAGGTAAAAAGATAGTCCTCACTGTGTAATTGTCTAATGCTGTTTATCTGTTACACAATATCTAGCCAAATATTACTCTTTTTCCTTAGGGAAAAATGAGCTGTATGTATTAATGTCTTAATTTTTTGACAGTCTCATTTAAAAAATAATTCTACTCCTTATTCTGGAATCACACTGAGGGCAAAAGTCTTGCAGTAATGTGTGTTGTCACCTTAGGAGGATGAAAACTAGGAATATTTATCTACTTCCCTGAAATTTATGTTTTCAAACAATTAGATAAATGTTTTCAATCTATTTACCCTTATGTGTGTAGGAACCACAAAAGGGCTTACTAACATGAAAAACAGATTTTCTTTATTGAATAGTAAACTCCATACTCTGTAGTGGAAAAATGTAATTTTTGAAGTCATGATGTCATTAACATGGGGTGTACTAATCCAAAGTTTTCAAAACCTTCGGTGTTGAGGGTTGGTTTGGTTTTTGTTCTGTTGTTGTTTACTAACTGGTTTGGTCCTGCCCCATGCAGACTGCCTGTGTTCCCAGCTGTCATAAATGTGTAGATCTTTTTCCTTGAAGTAGAGATTTTCAGGTACACACAAGTACAATTTTTCCTTTTTCTATAGCTTTTCTCTTAAACTGGACATGTGACTATCAGCATGTATGTTGTTACACATACTGCTCATTAAATAAGCCTGATAAAGTTCCAAACATTTAACAGATTAGATATGACTGTAAGTCTTTAAACAGGGAGAGATAAGGCATATTCATTCATAAAACCTAACAGTCAAGTAAGTTGGTCCTGAGGGTTGCTTTAAATGGTTTTTGTCACATCTTGCAAATTGCAAAACATCTCTTCTCCCACCCTTCTGTTTCTACTACAGTTTTAATGAAATTATTGCTAGAATCATAACTGTGAGTGAATAGATAAGGCTTTATTAAAATACTTTCATTGTGCTGCATTGATGAAAATTCTCAGCCAAAATTTTAAATTAATTAGTATTAATGGAAGTAGTATGGGGCATCTTCTTCAATCAAAAGTTTGCATATTTCAAAATATAAATAATCTGGAAGCAATTAGTTATTCAGTTCAGCTACTCAAACAAAAATCCAAAAACTCAAACAAAATCCAGTAAAGGTTTTGATTAAATTCTGGTTGCTTAGAAACAAAGCTTCTGTTGGTGAGTTTCTTGATGTCTTCATTCAGTAAGCATTGACCATCTGAAATAACCAGGCTGTTGATCTTCATGAGAGGTTAACCTTTGACTTACATAATAAAATGTAGCTTTTTTCCCCTTCCTTTTTTCTTTTCTTTTTCCTCCTCAATGAATTATTACCAGCTTCCACCATGGAAAGAGTAAACTCATGTTTTCACTGATCTTGGTTTGGGTATTCTGGAGCTACACAGCCCAGAGTTGCTGTAGTGGGAGGGGCTGTGGGTGGAGCTTTAACCAACACCAGTACAGGTGAGACATGCTCAGAGCAGTAGATAACCCAGCTTTGAAGACTGCAGTGGGTTGAAGAGGATTGTCCTTAGCTTGTTCTTTTTGCTAGCAGCAACCATCAACTCTTAAAATGACTTGCCTAGTCACCCCATAATAGCTGTATGGAATTTTCATGCTTTTGCTTTCCCACCAAATCAGTTAGGAAGGGAAGCAAATCTGGAAAATATGTGGATGACCAAATGTTCAAAGAAGCATGAAATGCCTTAGACACTCAGTTTAAATATTTTTTTTTGTTGACATTGGCCTATAACACTTTCAATTATAAACTACGTTGTCTTACCTTTATTGCTGGTATATTACAATTCCCTAGCTCACATGAATATTTCAAATATAAGTTTAAACATGGATGTTATGAGTCAGCTCTTAGGTCATGATGGAGGTGCAAGCATCTCTGAGAAAATGATTTCATTTTGGTATGGTTAAGTAACTGATACCACTTTTACAAAATTCAGGCAGGTTGTCTCATGTTGCTTTTGCCCTGCCCTGTCCCACATTCTTTCCTCATGCTACCTGACAAAATGGCTGTTAGAGATAATAAAAAAGAAAAACCTAAATGCTTCTTGCAGAGCTGTTTGTTACGAATAACTTGTATATAGCTGTCACTGTCTTGACACAGTGTCATGCTAAACTAACAAAAAATACTATTTTTCAAGTGAAGATTTTTCTGAGTTATTGTACCTACATGTGTGTTTCATCTGAGAGGCAAATAAATACTTATGCTTATAAGTAATACTTGTTTTTTCTTGCTGTTCCTGATGGGTATCATGACATGGTTCAGAAATGGAAGGGTAATTCTAAAAGGTTCTGAGTTTGGTATTGTCTGTGGTAGTGACAGGTATAGCAGACACTCTGGGAAAAAATTGTGCATGCACCTTTCTAACTGATGATAGAGGAAATGCCCTTTAGCAATCCTGTTTCAGTGTCAGCATTCTTTGACAGTGGTACAAATTCTGGTACCAAAAGTACCAGTTATATTCATTTGCCCTTCATTTATGGAAGGTATCTTTTTGAATTTTTTACTTTTCCCCTGTGCCTTGTCCCCCCACCCTTTTTTTTTTTCTTTTTTTTTTTAGCAGTGTGTTCTTTCACATCTGGTGTGTGACTGACACTGCAGTTTCCTCTTACCGACCACCAATACAGAAGCGAATTACCAAGCAGAACTTGGTTGGCATAATGGTTGTCCATCTGTTTGAAGGTACTGGTGCTGGTCATCTTGAGGAAGCTGTGAGCCATTGAGGACTTGCCGTTTGAAACTCAGATCTGTTCAGTAGATGTTTGGTACTCCCAAAGTATTCAGATATCTATCCTGTGCACTCTGGCAGTTTGTATTTTTCTGCATAGCAAGAGATGCTGTCATTAGAACAAAGACAAGGCACATCATCTTGCAGTATGTCCTGAGAAATTCCAAAGAGATGAGGAATATTGCAAGATACAAAATAGATGCCACATGTGTCTGGCAGTTTGTGTTTTTCTCCTCTGCAAATATGGTTTTTGAGATAATCAAATCCATATTAATGATGGTTCAGTGGATGTAGTCCTTGAAAACACCTTTACTCTGTGCTGCCAGATTGAACCGAGTTGTCCTAGGCTGAGTAATCTCAGATACTTGTCTGCTTACTCTTTTGCATCTCCCCACTCATCTTGCTTCACTAGGCACTTCAGAGATGAGGAGTCTCTTGTTAGTAGAAATAGTGGGCTTGGCTAGACTGGGGTGAGAAACTCATTGAATGTTTGGAGTAAGCAGGGAGAGAAAAGGGTTCGTCTTTATACATGAGATTACTAATTCTGGGTTGGTATTAGTGTTACTAATTTTTGCCATACTTTTTTCCAAGTGATCCTTGTCTTGCAGAATATGTAATCTACTATTAGTTCCTTTAGGTTGAGGCATCCAAGACATCTGAGATTCATCAGCTGTTTCTGTGGCATGGTTTTATAGTTCTGGCCGTGCATAGTCTGTTTTCATTATAAATGTGATAGTGTCACCTGCACTGTTAATGCATGTCTGACTAATTAGCTTGTAGCAGAGGGTGGGATAGCTCAAGATTATATCCCTTTTGACTTTATTTTATGAACTTGTGAACTGGCACAAGCTACAATATCTGTAATCAGTTCTGGTTTCTCAAAAATTGAATTCCAGTGGTCAGGTATTGAGCTTTTTGAACAATCATAAGTTTGAGGCAAGAGCATTTTCCTTGGAGTTACTTGGTTGTATGTTGGGCACATGGACTTAATAATTACTATTGTTACTTCCTGCAGTTCCAAACAACAAGTGACTTTCAATCTCATGAATCAGTTGTCTGAAAACCTGCTATGTGCAGATGCAGAGAGTGTATAAAAAGGGCTGTTTTTTTTGGTTCTTGCTCACCATTCCTATTACACGTACTTCTGGCACTAATGTCTTGTTTCAGGCTGCAGTATTTAGCTCTGCCATTTGTAGATGCAGGAAACCTTTTTTTCTGAAGTACCTGGATGACTTACAGCTGTGTCAGTAACTCTGTTTCTTGAGGGTTCCTTCTTAAATCCACTGTTCTCATACTGACAGCTTAATGTGTTGATGAGTTACATGAACAAGTAGGGCAAGGCAATTGGTTATCTTCCCTTTGTAAGAAAAAGCATTGAGTCTTGTGATAAATATCTTCCTTTGTGAACCTCATTAGTTTTGCCGTGTCCTTCGTCTCAGCAATACTCTTGCAGGCTTCTTGAATAAAGAGAATGGCATAAAGATGTTGACCAGCTCCTGCTACAGGTTCCAGCTTGGTATTCTACTTGGTGTTTGTCACGTTTGTTTGTGACAAAAAAGGAGACACTGAATAATTAAGACTTTTGTCAAAGTGGCAGAATGCCTCCTTTCTTTGTCTTGATTGCTCTGAATTCAGAATAGCCTAAAAATTATTGGATAGGTCTTTCATAATCACAGTTCATTCTACAAGTATGAAAATGTTATCAGACCTATTAAAAAAAAATACTCCAACTCAGACTTATACCTTCTGGATTAGCTCCTTACTTACTGAGTGATGCTGTCAGCCTTTTCCTTTGCAACTTCAGTAAAGCTTATGTAAAATAGGTAATTCAAATAGGAAAAGAGTATTTTCAAAATGAAAAAAAACCCAAATCTAAAATTGTGGGTATATGAATATGTGTTTGGAACATGTATGGCTGACATTTCTGTGCAGTGTTCCAGTTTGTTGCAGATCAGTGTGTTTCAGTACAGTGTCAATTTTTCTTAAGAAATTTCTTAAGAGCCTCATTTGTATTTATCTTCCAATTAGCAATTTATCATTTTGCTCTGACTAGTATTACTTTTCTAAAGGTTAACTGCTTTAAAGGAACTGTGACAGTAAACATGAAATATTTCTTTGAATTCCTGTCAGAATGATCCGTGTGCCATTAACTTCTAGCTACAGTTCCTCACAGCTGATAGCTGAGCTAGGTGGAGGATAGTGAGATCAGTGTACTCTAAGCTCATAAATCTAGGTGTCTTTTACATGTCATTCTAGAAGGACGAAACAGTGATGAAATCAACTCCAAATTAATTTCATTATTCAGATTGTTTCAAAATTCTCCTTGAACCAGTTAGTTGCTTCATTGTCCTCTCCCAGCAGGATTTGACATTGTGAGAGGAAGCTCTGCATGCTTGGAACACTTACAGAGCTGTTCTTGGCTACCTCCTCTAGACTAAACCATTTATTTGTTGCTCTTTTCAGTCTTTATGAGCCCAAGCTACTGGAGAGTGGTGGAAATGGATCAGAGAATGCATATGCAGCAGTGGATAAGTACTTGGACTGCTGAGTCTCTTTCCTCTAGCAGGCACAAATGTTGTCCCTGTTTCAGAAGTTCTGACTGGGATGGAGTAACCCTTCAACTTCTGTCTGTTTTTTTCTGTGCTTCGGGTGTTTCAGATACTAAATTTGTTTCCTTAGTGTAGTTAAAATTCCTTACGCTTCTTGTCGAAGGAGAAGAGCATTATCCTGCTGGTAGTCTCTGGGGAAAGGGGCCAGCTTTTCAGATGATTCTTTACTCCATGATGAATGACGTTCCTTGAGTTATTGTTGATGAGGACTTCTAACCTTTTTTCTGTGGTTATTCCGTGTTACCAACTTACTGGCTTTAGAATAATGTAAGTATAGGTCATGTCTATTTTGGCCTTTGTGTCTTTTGTAGCATTTTTTGAGGTGGCAAAAAGAGTATTTGCAGTTCTCTTTAGTTAATAATTCAAAGTGCACGAAGTATGTGTGCACCTAGAGGTAGGACCTGTGTTGACTGTGACATGGAATTACTCTGGCCTTAGACCCACAGCCAGATTGCAGCCCATCAGTGGACTGTGGTAACTGGTGGTGTAAGGCAGGGCCTTACTGTGAACTTACACAGAACAGTTTGGGGTTGAATTTGAACTCCCCTGTACTCGTTTTAGGGGAAGGTTGTTTACATGGGTAATGATTATGAATCAATGGAAGTATGACAGTGAGCAAAGTATTTAGCTTCAGTGATTCTTAAGCAGTGTTCCAAATGACTGGATATGAGGACAGAATGTTGGGTAAACTGAAAGGAATGATGTTTCTGCTAAGAGTAGCTGTTGAATAAAACATTGCTTTTAAAAAATATTGAAGAAATAATTACTTGTTTCTCTTTCTTTTTTCTAAGTATGTATAGAAAATATGATTCAACTAGAATAAAAGCAGAGGAAGAAGTCTTTTCAAGTAAGAGATGCTTAGAATGGTTCTATGAATATGCAGGTAAGTGAGATGCAAATTTCCTACCAATAACAATTTAATTTATATTGGAATATGAAAATTGCATTAACTGAGCTTTTGAAAGACTGAATATAAAGGATTTTTTGTAAAAGTCTTAGAGAAACTTTCCTTATATTCTGTGTAGCATGAGGTTGAAGAGTTCAAGGTTCAATTTTGTCTTTGTCTATATCCTATAAAAAGAATACAGAAGGTGTGTAACTTGAAATGTTTTGGAACATGTATACTTTACTGTTCAAATCTACAGTTGAAGCTATACTTCCATTGAAAATGTTGTTACCTCTCTGTCATCTGCCGTGATAGTGCTGAACAGTACAGAACTAGCCTCAGGAGAAGTGGTGTGTCTTTAATTAAAAACACCCAAAGGGTGAGGGAGCTAGTAATGTTAGTTTTGTTCCTGCTGAATCTGGTGCTTAGGGTTTCAAACAAAGAAGTGAATGAGTTAAAATATCCCATACTAGTTTTATCAGATAGTTTTTCCATCACAAGGTGTAGGGAAGGTAGTCTGTATTATTTATTCTTGCCCTTGTGTATGAGAACTTTCTTCAAGCATTACTTCTAGGAATGTTAATTATGGTCGGTGGTTACAAAAGATGCTCCTTTATTAGTGAATTCGGTTGTTGTGTTTGTTTTCCTGCATGTGTTTTGCTGAAAGTATGGGTAAAAATGATCTCATGACTGTAAAAACCAAAAAGAAATTAAATAGAGGTTTAATGTCATCTTGTTGTTTTCTGGTGCTGTCTTGGATAACATGTCTCACAGCTTGTTCTGTTTTGTCTACTTCTTAAACATAATCAAGACTGACTTAATTTGACGTAATAAACCATTTTTTTCTCCTAATAAAATTACATAAATGAAATTAAATACTTTGATAGCTCACTTGTCTGTGGCAGTCTGTGAGAGGAGATTCAGACAAATTCAAGCCAAATCTAACCTGTTAGATTCTCTGCCGTTCTGACCAGCTTGATTTATTTTTTTACTCTAGCAACAGGCATGACTCATTTTTGTCAAGACTTTCATGGAAAGAAAGGATGAAAGGAAGGCTGTTTGTGAAAGAACTTTGGTGTTTCCACTGGATGCACACACCAAGCTAAAACACAGAAAAGTGGAGAGTACGATTCTGTTTACAGCATTGAGTAACATTCAAAAAATTGAATTTTCAAGGAATCATCTCTTGTGTTTTTGCTTCATAAGTCTTCTTTATGTATGCAGACGTTGACACTGCATTTAGTTTTTTTTTCCCTCCCCTGGTTTGTTTTTGCATTACAGAATGAATATTTTTAAAGGCTGTTTTGTACACTCAGAGAACTGAGAGGCTGTAATGAGAAGATGGAAAAAGACATAATTAAACCTTGTCATTTCTAGAATAGATCACCTAATAATAAAATAGATTGATCTTCCCTTTAGAAAGCTTGTTTTTCTTGCACATGTGATCTTTATATTGGAGGACAGTAGGCATTTCAGCCTGTATTTTTTTTTTCAAATGAGCTCTTTTAAACATGAATAAAACAATTCTAACAAAATAGTTCAAATACTTAAAATGTATTTAAAAATAGAATTGCACAGTACAATTCTTAATGTTTGTATAATTTTTTCAGGAGTTTCATAGAAGTTAAAAAATCTTGATTTAAGACCATGTTTTATTAGTAGTGCATTTTAATAGCTTTTATATTTTGAATCTTTTTTTTCCTTTTAAATAGGCAAAGAAATAACTGTAATTCATTATTTCCTTCCCGTTGCAGTTACTATTATTCAGATGATGTGTGGCCATGGTGTAGCAATATGAATAAGCAGGATAACATTATATAAAGATAGTATATGAGACAATGAGGAATGAGATTCTGGAAATGATAATGTCTTGTGTCCTGTACATCATGTTTTTATGGCATATGATCTTATGATAACAGTAGAGATTCAGGCCAAGAATTTAGTTTCACTAGACATCGTCCACTCATTTAAGCATGGTAATATTATGTGGGTGTTCTGTTAGTCTTAAGTTCATTCTTAAAAATCTTACTACTTTACACTTCCAAGATTATCTCAGTAAATGAGTGGAAAAATTGGCAGAGATGAAAAGTTGTTTTACAGTTTCTCTATTTTCAAAGGTGAGATAAAGGTGATATCCAAGTCTGATAGTAGGTATGGAAATTGTTATTTCATGTCAAAACAAACAAACTGAATGAAAGTTAGGTGGTACTGTGTGATTGCACTTCTTTTGTGCTGTAAAGGACAGGCTATTTTAATTTTTAGAGATAAGTAAAATGCATTCTGTTTGCAGGCACAGATGACATTGTAGGGCCAGAAGGTATGGAGAAATTTTGTGAAGACATTGGAGTTGAACCGGAAAATGTAAGTTCAGAATCCATTTAAAAAATGCCTCATCTGCTATAGTGTACATGAGCCAGCCTTACAGCTCTTGCTTTTCCACCAAGAATTAAAAAATTCTTGAGAGTTTAAACAAATTCAAGAAATATAAACCAGGGAGGTTTTGAAACACATTTGGGAACAACTTGCCATTATTTTAAACCCCAGATTGTCAACCTGTAAAACCTCAATTTGTCTTTGCTGCCACCTCTTCTCTTTAACACCAACCTTCAATCTCCCCAGAAAAAGAGAGATCTTAAAAAAAGAAGAAGCTGATGATTGTCTGAACAATGAGACAACATTCAAGATTTAATGTAGCAACTAACAAACAAATAGTGTTTCTTTTGGGTTTTCTAGGAGAGAAAGTTATTTCAAATATTGTGGGCAGTAGTGGCACTACCATTACACCGTTTCAAAAAACAAATAAGGAATATAAATATATTTACAGATACGTATTCTATAGGTGTGTGTGTGTATATATATATATGAAAAATCTTTGAAAAATAATTCTACCTTTTACAGGATTTTTCCTAGTGCCTAATCATTATTCTTTAAATGCTTTTGGAAGTCCTGTCTTTTGCAGAATTCATGGAGCATATAAGTAAATGAGAATTGTGGCTTTGAGAGATGTACTGAAAAAATAAGATGTAATTTGCTAATTTCAGAGTTTATGAGAGTAATGAATGTGATTTATGCAGTTATTTGGATATATAAGCAGGTATTCTGATTTCGCATTAAAAGCTGTACAGAGCTGCACTAACGTTAGTTAATAACTGAATTGCAAATTTAAATTACTTAATTATTTAATTATTTTTTCTCCTAGTTGGCAGGGTCAGTTATCCTGCAAGTTTTTCTTTCATGTATTTGTCAAAAGTGTTTTCTTAAGTTGATGAATAAGATAATAATAATCTTATGGTATTGCTTTATCTAAATTCTTTATTGCTTTGGTTTTCTGTGAGATGTGAAAGAGACTGTTCCCTTTTGGCCAAAACTGAAGTATTTATGTATCAGCCTCTCTTTGAATGTGTGTTAATGTTACTTGATCCAGCTTTACTTAACATCTGCTTGAATTGTGGGATCATTATTAGCTTTCGAATAACTGAATTTTGTGGATTGCAACTGATGGTTCATTGAGATGAAGGTTTAACAAATGTCAGATATAATTTGTCAAATTGCTACTGAAATTTTGTAGTTACTTTGGGAAACCTTTTCTTTAGCTTCTGCACCAACTTACCTTCCTCATTGTATTGCTCATGAGATGACTGTGCAAACTCCCTTGAAGTCCTTACTGATAGCTCAGGTGGATGTTCACTCTATATATTTGCACTGTTACCTTCTCTTAGTTTGGATTGTGTACAGGTTTGTCACAGGGTTTTTTTTAACTTCTAAAATAGTGTAGCAAAGTTCTGAACTTCCCACTTCTACAAGTAAAAGCATTTGTAGCCTACTAAACAGTGGTTATTTGAAAAACATGGTTCTTTTTGTTAACTCTTCCATCTCCGTTTTTTTTCTCCTTGAAACAGGTAGTTATGCTTGTGCTAGCATGGAAGTTGGATGCACAAAACATGGGCTACTTTACATTACAAGAATGGTTAAAAGGAATGACATCGCTACAGTAAGTGCCTTGAAAATTAAGTTATAGTAAACACAGCTTTTCAGAAAAAACACACTTTAGTGTTTTGACACATAACATCTAAAGCAGAGAGCTCTGCCATGGAGTAGAAGTCATAAGTTTTTGGCCTGATTTATGATGATACGGTCACTTAGAGACAACTTGAAACCTGAAGTTGCACATGTAAATACAGTTGGATTAAAATGTCTGCAGTCTCAATAAAAAAGAAGTGTCATGAGGTTTGACACTCTTTCTGTCCCCAAGGACACCTATCTTTGTTGCTGGATGGCATGAATCTTTCAGATATTGGTATGTTGTTAGACTGGTTTAAAATGCTGAATAATACAAAGCCTTTCTGTAACTCCCCGCTGTTCTAAGAGTTGCTGTCTCCAATTAACAGCTTGTTATGGCACAATTAACATAAATATAGATGGATAACCATGTTTCATAGAGAGTTGGAGAAAGAAAGAAAGAACTGTGTTTTGACTTACCTTCCAGAAGAGAATTATTAAAACTGTGCAGGAAGTTCTGTAGTTTCAGCAGGACTTAAAAAATATTTTTCACTGCTTTGATTTCACTGCAAACTGGTTGTTTGTCATGCTTGGACAAGCTCTTAGTTTAATCTGTTGGAGAGTGCATTTTTTACGAAGCCAGCCAGTCCCAGTGTAAGGCTTTGCTACTTTATTGGAGTTTGTTTCACACCGTGGGTTTAGTAAGATTTTATGCAGACAGACTCAAAAACATGCCTCTGTACAGAGTGATGTGTTTTGAACAGGTTAATGGGGATACGTGTTAGAGATTCTTTCCTAGAACATCAGACATCTCTATAAGAATGCAGACTCTAAACTCACTTGGTGCTTGTTTTATAGGTGTGATACTACAGAAAAATTGAGAAACTCTCTGGATTACTTGAGATCTTTATTAAATGAGCCTACCAATTTTAAACTTATTTATAGATATGCCTTTGACTTTGCACGGGTAAGTACTGTGCATTTGAAATTAAAAACTTTACTGTCATAAATAATAATTGAAAGACTGTGTACTTCTAAGTTTGTTTCTCTTAAGGTGCCACTCAAGATTGCTTCTAACAAATGGAACCATTTGTGTTCTAAAACAGCATATGCAAGATGACAAAACTGGAAAAGTAAATAGGATGTGTAATGTTTAGTGGTTTAGTGACATGTTTTGTTATGTCTCTGCCTGAAGCCATTTTGTGACTTCAGGGAAATCATTTAAGCCCCATTCTGTTGTATATTGGAACTTTACCACTGAGTTACCACAGGAGTTCTCCTGACTTGATAAATACTGTGGTTTTTCTTACTCTGAATTTTGTGAGCATAAACATATTTAAAACAGGAAGACACTTCACACATTTCAGTAGCTGGTAAAAATGGGTAACATGATAAAAGCTGGATATGATATAAATACTGATTTTGGAAGATTGTTGGAAAGGCTTTAATGATGTTTTTAGTATTTATTAAACAAGACCCTGATACCAGTCTTCCTGCTATAAAACATGCTTTGATGAAATTTTTCCTGTAATGGAACCCATAATATACATAAGACTGTTCCTACTTGGAGGGAGTAATAGAACTTTATTTTCTGAAATAACATTTTGAAATAGAATTTGGACATCCATTTTGCTGATGTGATGGAATGTACAGAAGATTTAACATAAAAAGGTAAAACTGAACCTCCGATTTCAGTGCATGAGAATTAAAAATACTAAGAAAATCTGCAGCAAAAAAAGTAGCGTGAGAAAAATAAGAAATTGAACTGATAGCAGTTCTGCTGGTCTCTCATTAGCAACTGAGATTTTTGGTACCTCAGTGCTTTCTGCATCTCAGCATTCAGTTTCATGGTAGTTCACTTTTAAACAAGGAAACTTGCAGTTGAATATAAAAAAAATGCATGGGATTAGTTAGTATGAGAGGGAAAAAACAAGCTGTATCAACCTCTTAATTCCTCCTTTGCTGTATGAAGATTTACCTGCCAGTTTTGCTCAATGTAAAATGCAAAGGCATTGCCTGAGAAGTTCAAGATAGTGATGAAATATTTGGAATAGAGAGCAAACCTGCACCAGCTGATGGCCTGTCCAAAGTAAGTGCAGAAACTTAAAAGCTGGATAATGTGTGGGTTCTTTTCAAGAGGTACCAAACTGATGTGACAAATGGTGGTCTCGGAGAAGAATTTAAACTTTGAGACGCAGGTGCTGTGACTTCATTTGCGACAGAAAACCCCTGCAGATTATGGAACTTCGAGTCAAAGGCATATAAGATGGGGAATTACCAAAACAATGTTAGGCTAATATCATTAATTGAACTTTTGATACTATGAACTGGGGAAAGTCTATGGGAAAATGGCATCCAGTAAGAATAGAAAAGAACGCTGACGAAGGCGGATATATTTATAGATGCCAGATTAAACTGGGCATAGTTTTTTTCAGGGTCCTTGAAGTGATTGATAGAAAAAAGGTGATGGTTTCAGATTTGGGAGATTGTATAATTTCTGTCCTAAGAACAATTCTTTCAAGGAAGTGCTCCACGGCAAAAAAGCACTTGTCTAAACTTCCCAAGTTTTAAGAGAAATTTTTTTGAAAGAGTCTGTTGATTTGGCATTTAAAGTTAGCTTGTGAATAAAAATGTATCATCAAGGTTTCACGTGGCATGCATGATTTAAATCAGCATAGATTTGAGGAAATAATTTAAAACACCATATGTTGATATTAAGCATAAATACATTCCTCAATCCATGTTTGCCCTCGTCATTGCCAAGTTTGAGAACATACAGATACATGTCTTAAATAGATCTTTAATCTGTAATATTATGGGGGAAAATTTCAGGAAGACTGTCTATCATCAGTGTAAGACAAATACTCAGATATAACAGTTTTTTAATATATTCCTTCAACTGTATCCAAGGAATATAAGTGTCTGGAATGTATGCTAAGAATGCAATTGGATCATCTGTCATGGGAGATGTGCCATTAGGCAGTTGGAGGTGGGTAGAAAGGGCTTATCTGAACAATTTGTTCTGATCAGTAGTCAGAGAAAAAGAATGTAGGAATGTGAATATATAAGGCATGAAAAACCAGTGTGGCCAAAGTGAAGGCAATAGAGCCTGATTTCATTAATACTTGAGTGTGTGGGAAGAAGTCAGAGTATAAACAGTATGTAAAATAAAATGTATTCTGACAGCAGTATGATTTCTGCTTAAAGGTGTTTGTGACAGAAGTGTAGATGGGCTTTGGAAAGAGAATTAAGTTTTTAGTACTTTTTGATATTGGAAATAAATGATTTATGTCAAACTAGTGCAAAAATGCCTTTGCAGGTTTCTTTTTCATCCTTATTACTAATTGGAAAGCTTTGTTCATTCTGGAATTTACTTTATTTCTCTAAATCCCTCTTGGATTTACTGCCCAGAATGCAGAACAGTTTCTCATGTTTTCAGAGTGCTGGTCTCCCCACTTCACTTTCAAAACAAATCTGCATTAAATTCTGTCTACACAATTTTAGAATTGAGGAGTGTTTAGTATGAAATGAACATAACCTTGTGAGTAGGGCATTCAGTTGTTGACTGAGAACTGGGATCTTGCTCAGTCACATCCATCCTATGTGATAGAAGACAATTCAGTTATGATTTGAGCTTTTTTTTTTTTTAATAAAGGTGGATATTCTGTAATACATAGAACTGCATTTCTACAGGTGAGACACAGGGCTCAATTCCCTTTGCCGCAGGCAGCTAACTGTCTTGCAGTGACCTGTTAGGCACTCTCTGTATCCAGAATATCCCTATATGGGATATGTCCTGTTGGAGACCAAGCTGTCCATGAGTCAGCAGGGTGCTCTGTGGCCGGGAAGGCCAATGGTATCCTGGGGTGCATTAGGAAGGGCATTGCCAGGAGGTTGAGAGAAGTGATCTTGCCCCTCTACTCAGCCCTGGTGAGGCCACATCTGTGGTGCTGTGTCCTGTTCTGGGCTCCTCAGGACAAGAGGGACATGGAGCTCCTGGAGCAGGTCCAGTGGAGGGCACTGAGGATGGTTAAAGGATAAGAGCTTACCACTGTGTACCAGTATCTGCAGGGAGGGTGTCAGGGAATGGATCCAGGCTCTTCTCAGGGGTGCCAGGCAATAGGACAAGAGGCAGTAGGCAGAAACCAAGGATGTTCCACGTGAATATGAGGAAGAACTTCTTTACTGTGCAGGTGACTGAGCACTGGAACAGATTGTCCAGAGAGGCTGTGGAGTCTCCCTCACTGGAGGTATTCAAGAACCACTTGGGTGCAATCCTGTGCCATGTGCTCTAGGATGACCCTGCTTGAGCAGGGGGGTTGGACCTGATGACCCACTGTGGTCCTTTCCACTTACCCATTCCATGATTCTGTGATACCCTGTATTTTCTTAATGTAGACTTTGCAGTCTGCAGTCATGAATACATACAGAGAACAAGGTATACATTAGCTAAGAAGGAAATTTATTTTTAGTGATTTCATTAACTTGTGAATTTGTAGCTCAGTGCTGTAACCAAGGCATAAAAATGTGGGGATTTACATCTAACTTCTCAGCAAAATTGGTTTAATTTTGTGACAACAAATGTAGATGGATAAACTGCTTAAAAAATGCTACTTTGAGATGTGCAGAAGTTATGTTACTAAATATATTAATTTTGCCACTGATTAGCAAATGCTGGACACAGGTGCTGCTGCTTTTACTTAGCAGAAACAAAAAAATCAACCCTTAAGCCTTAATATACTGCTGCTACATTGAACTAAAACTGGACAGTCCAGAGAGGTGTCTTGATGTGCCTAGTGTATTATGTTCTTTCTGCTCATTTGATAATTTAATCTGAGTTTCATGTAATCAGTTAGAATAACAGAACAAAGATCCTCCTTGGCTCACTCTTGCAGAGTTGAGGAGCTGTCAAGTAGCATTGAGTGTCTGTTGTCAGTCCACGTAGTTGTAATGATATGGCAGGAAATAGGTGCAGCACTGCTATTCTGAGAAGTGTTGCTGTGCAGAGGATACATGCAAACATGGCTGGGGACCTGATGGCCACTGCTTACTAGGGAGGTCTGAAGTCAGAAGTGACCTTATGCCTCATCTGCCTTGATGGTGATGTTTTTTGGGAACATCTATAGAAAGCAACATCCGTATAACAAACCATTACCTGTAAGGAAGGAAATTTTACTGGCAAGTTGTGTATTACTAAAAAACACTGCTAGATACTGCTATATGTTATTTATTTGTTAATTTATTTTGTGCATGGGTGAGCTGTGAGGGAAGTGAAAAATCCTGAATTCACGGTCTGTTTTCCTTTTTGGCCTTTTCACACAGGAAAAGGACCAGCGCAGCCTAGATATCAATACTGCCAAGTGTATGTTGGGCCTTCTTTTAGGAAAAGCATGGTCCCTTTTTCCACTATTTCATCAGTTTCTAGAGGTATGGAATTTGAAACAGAATGACGGGGGGCTTTTTAATCTGTCTTCTCTGATACTTTTCACTAGAGGTAGAATGAAGAGCTAAGAATGCTGTGTTCTGATTAAGGATATTGTAACCACCAAAGCAGCACGTGCAACTGGTTATCTTTCCTTTCTTCTCTTTTCCCAAATTCCTATGTTGTTACGGTTTGTGTAATGCAGAACAAAGTATAGAATGTTATTTATTTGCTTTTGGACTTTATTTTATTGCTGTATGTTTGCCCTCTAAAAGATGTCTTAATCAGAAGCATGATTCAACACTAGTTTAAATACTTGCTGGTTTAATACTTTTTAGTTTTAGATGCATATAGATTAAAATAATAATGCATCACAAAGTTTAAATTTTCTGTAAGAAAATCTGAATTTGAGACAGTTGAAAATACATTTTTTTAATTTCTGTTTCTTTCCTCAAGCAGCAGTCAAAATACAAAGTTATCAATAAGGACCAATGGTGTAACGTTCTTGAGTTCAGCAGAACAATTAACCTTGACCTCAGTAACTATGATGAAGATGGAGCCTGTAAGTACTACCATATGTTGATGTTCTAAAATAATTTATTTCTCTGAGCTTAATCATTCAGTGTCCTTCTACAAAATTTTGTAAAATAGTTATTTGATCTCTCTACAGGGCCAGTGTTGTTGGATGAGTTTGTGGAATGGTATAAAGGAAAACAAATGACATAGGAGTTTAACTATGCACAGCCACTCAAGAGTCACTGTTACCACAGTTATGTCAACCATTAGCCATAAACTGCTATTTGTATCAAAGTGCATGCTGCTTTTCTTGCACTGCATCCCTTTGGCAGGGAACTTTTGATGTTTGCGGTTTAACAAGCTAGCTATGCTTGCTGTTTAGCATTGTTCTCTTTGAAGGCTGCTTTGCATTTTGTATTTACACTATGAATTGGTGAACTTGCCAGAGTCTTCACTGTGATTATGTGTATATTGCTGTCTAAATTTTGTATATGTGTATAAAAAAAGGCTTCACCTAGGGATTATTTCTGCAGAAATGTATTGTAAAAATAATTTTGTGGCATATTCTAATCATCACTTACATGTCTGTTGAAACTTCAGTTATTTTGTTTTTCTTTTGGTCTCAAATGTAGCTTTTCAGACTTTCTGGACATAGTTATGTGAAGAACTATTGTCAGTTTCAATGTTACTGTTTGAGATGCCAATTTCTGAGAAGAGAAGATATGCTGTGACTTCCTTCACCAGAATTCGCCAAACCTGACCTAATGCTTTATGGGAATGAAACATTGGTGTCTTAAAAGATATATATACATATAAATATTTAAACACTGTAATAGTTGTACATGCCACAGATTATTTCCATTTGAAGAAAAAAGTACTGACTTTTTAATGTTAAAACTGCAGTAGTCATTACAGGTACAGATGAACAAATTAAAGTACCTTTTAAAAATGGGTTTTAGACTTTTGTAAATTGCCTTTGGCATACTCCTTTTAATTTTTGTTGTACCAAGAGTGTTTGGTCTATGTTGTGATCTAGTGACCCAATGACATTGAAAGTTCTAGCCGAAGTTCGTGGTTTGGGGAATGAAGTATGCTCACCCCTAGCACATACATAATAAAGATTTTGGGGATTTTTTTTGTTTGTAACACTAGTCTTTCCAAGGGCCTCCAGCTTCATGTTTCTAAGTACTTAAAAATATAATATCAGAGAAAATATGATGTTGACTAGTCAAAACATTACTTTTTCTTGCCTTTTGGGGGTTAAAGTTTCCTGACAGAACGTCCATTGCAGGCAATGGGCATGTAAAACACCAGCATTAAATGACAGTACTTTTTAATAGGGACCACTGCCTGTTTCACTCATTTCTTTGTTGGTATAGGATGGTTCTAGGGATTATTTTGGGAAAAAATGAGTGAATGGAATAATGTTTAAGTTCTGTAATTCTGTCATGTTGTCTTTGTCTTATCCTTCTTTATAGAGTAATGTTATTGTTGATATTTATAAATAGGTCCTTGAAGTATCCGGTGCTATTAAACTTTGATCCCTAAGGATTTATTAAAGTGTTATCAATTCATGGAGCATTTAACAACAAAGGGCCAGTGGGTGTTTTGGAACAACAAATAACATTACTTTCCTGTAGAAATATTTTACAATTTTACAAGATATTGGCAGTTTTGTTATTTCCCTAGAATGTGATCCACAGGAACAGGAGGAAAGCATTTTATGTTGAAAGTGAAATTTTCATCTGTGTTGAAGGTTCTATTGTTGCTGTCAAGTCAGGAACTGCCATTGACTTGACTCCTTTCAGGATTAAGCCTAGTTTAGCAAAAGCACATTAGTTTGCTGCCCTGGACCAGGAGGTTTTAATTGTGGTGCTACAGGTGGCCAGTTGTGTTCAGATCTGGTTGTTGTTGTTGTTGGTTTTTGTTTTTCAAGCTCAGCTGCCAAAGACAAAAAATGTTTGTATCTGTTTGTGTATATTTGTATATACATAAATATACAATATATATGCATATACAAAACCTAGAATTTCATGATGCTAAAAAGAAAATACTACCTTTCCCATGAAACAGCTACATTTGGATTTCCATAACACTAAATAGTGCTTTTTAAAGTTAGTAGTGGTAAAACATACAGTCGGTGCTTTCTTGTGTACTAAAGCACATAACCTTAATTCCATGTTTGATGCCAGTTTGCACAAGAAATTAATCGAGTGGAGTGTGGTATTTAATGTTTACAATAAACCTCTTAAGAAAACACATGTTTTGTTAAGACTTCTGATGTAAATGTGTATATTACAATAGTATTACTGTAATGAAATACCAGTGGAGCTGCTGGTTTAGTTCTTAAAAGAATGAGCTTTGAAGCAATATAACTTTTAACATTAGGCCAAATTGTAATTGCCAAGATTTTAAGTGAAATAGGTGTAATTGTTCTTAAAACATCTAGCTGTTGACTCTAGAAACTCTGAAACTGTTCAGCACAAATTGGTGTAAATCCTCCAACAAATACAAGTTTGTATAAAAGGTTTTGTATGTCACAAATAACTGAGCTTCTAATAACGGAAGCAAGAGCCAAAGACACTTTTAATCTATTACTGTTACAGGTATAGCTTTCATATAACAGGGTTGACAAAAATCTGTTCAGCCAGGTGTGGGCAGTTTTGAGATGTTTATCAGAATACAAAATTTAATTAAATGCAAAGAAGCGGGAGAAGAAACCTCAGAAAGTACTTGCACTGTGTAAGCAAACAAGCTTGTTTTTTTCATTTGGGTAAAAGTAGTTGGGAGTGATGGAAAGGAAGAATGTGTTTGGAAATGAATCAGATGCTGCAGATTTTTTCTTCCATTTCTAACAGGATGAATCTGTAGCCATCAGCAGGTTTATAAACATGCATCTTGATGAAGTAAATCACAGATTCAATTACAGCTAGTAGAGACAGCTTTGCTGACATTTATAGTGAACAAATGGACTAAAATGGACCTGTGTGGCTTGATGAGCTTCCCTGTGCTATCCATCCTGCTGGTTTTGCTATATATGCTGATAAGCAGATTGTAACATTGCCTGCTCCTGTATATTGGAGAAATTTTTAATAGTTGTGGAAACTTAACTAACCTACTCAGTTGATCTTGTATTTAGTACAAGTGTGGCATTTGCTTTTTTGTTTATTATGCCAACGAATAGCTGATGTTGATATTTTTGTTTGTTTGATTGTGGGCTTCCCCCCCTTTTTTTTTGAAAAGTAATGTACAGAATATGCTGATTTCTGGGACAAGACACTGAGAGGTCATGCCCGAAAAAGTGCCATGGGTCTTGTGCTAATCTTTCTGGTGTACTATTATTGAACTTTTAGCAGAAATTTGATTATCAAGGTATAGTTAATTTTTGGTATTTGGGAGATGTAAATTGGAAAGACAGTTAGTGAAAGGAAAACAGTGTCCAGAGACTATAGGAGCTGACGTTCTTTGATAGATGACACACATTTGGAGCTCTTTGGACTCAATAATCTTAAGGGTATTTTTCAACCTAAATGATTCTATTAATGTTAGTAACCAAAACAGTCTCATGGATTAAATTTCTTTCTAAAGCATAGTGATATTAAGTATTTAAAGTATTTATATAATTCTCTATTACTGTTGTTTTTTCACTTTTTATCTTTTCCAAGGAAAGCAAGCTGAAGAACATAGAAATTGTTGAAATTATTTGTGTACTTGAGTTTTCAGTTAAAACCTCTTTAAGGTTGTCTTTAAGCTACAATAAATACTTGGATTATCTTTGTGTAACCATTTCTAATGCTATAGAGGCTTCTCCCATTTTACCACAAATGTGTGTGTTTTATTTCATCACAAATATGCTTACACAATCAAAATTAGTTCCAGCTTGCTGTAGTTATTGCTACTAGGTTAATGTTCCCAAGTTATTATTTTGAAGGACAAGAAGTGGACTTCAGTTGTGTTAAGGTTTTCCCAGATTTCTGTTGACCCGTGGTCACAAGTCTAACAAATTGTTTGATACTCTTGGAATTCATATAGACAGCTTTAAAGGTTAGCTTGTGCCCTGGTTTTAATTATAGCTGCTAACATACCTCTTTCTAGGCCTTATATTTTGTCTTTTCATATTGTAAAAGTCTATAGAATCCATCCACAAACTAAATAGTTAGTTTTCTGTAATTGGGACCAAAATTCAGCTTGGTGTTTTTTTTTTTTTTTTTTTTTTTTTTTTTAAATCCTTTCCCGTTCCCCCCC
>VZTI01005612.1:920985-939591 GCA_013397865.1 Struthidea cinerea | reverse complement strand
GTGTGTGTGTGTGTGTGCATGTGTACGTGTCAAAATAGCACCTACTGACACTGCTGTTGCAGGAACAGCAGTTAACCTGTAACTGTGAATGCTTTACGCCTAGTTACTTGGATATTATATAAATAAGGTGTACTAAACTCCTGTGAATCACAATATGATGAAAATACTATTATGCCATCTAGCATGAGTTAATCTGGTTGCTTTTTAGGTCTTTTCATGGTGTTGATGTAAAATGGCATCCCACAAATAAACAGTATTTGTGTTGGTTTCAGCAACTGACGTCAGATTTTTCTGTGATTCATGCTTCAGAAATTCTCATATCTGAACATACATCAGCAGGCAACCTTTATCCAGTATAAACAGAGAACTTGTGTGTAGGATCTTGTCACCCTTGTTTCTAATAGTAGAGCAAATCAGTATTTAAAACTGTTGGGAACACGTAAGTGTTTCAAAATGGTTATGGTTCAAATGGAGTGTGTGAGTGTAAAACAGTACCGTAATACAAAAGTTTTCAGCAGTAAGTCAATTTGAGCAGAAATGTCTCAAGACAAAATTTTACAGAAGCATGTTCATTACCCACTCATCTTGGTCCAGCCTTTTGACCCACAAGGTCCTCATAGAAAAGCTGTTGATGTATGGACTGGATGAGCAGATAGGTAGACTCAAGAGTTTGAAATGCTTTGTACCGACAGCAAATAACTTGATAATTATCAAACTATCATAAGTATGTGTTTGAAAATGAGACCTTTGTTTCATTCTGATTACTGCATTTGAAGTTCTTGATCTGCTCTTAAAACTAAAGTATTTTTCCTGTCCTGATTCACTGTGTGAGGGATTCTGTGTCCTGTCAGTGCAGAGCTCAGCACGCCATTGCCCTGTGAGAAAGGTGTGTCCAGACTATTGCCAACGTCCTGTTGGCTGACTCCTCATGCTTCATTTACAAATTCATACAGCATACACTCAGGCACCTTTTTTATCAAGCTTATTCTGTCGCTTTGTCTGATTACCCACAGTCAACTGGGATAGTAGCAGCAGTTGGCTTCCTACTAGTATAGGTGTCCTAGAAAATTCTCAGTGGCCAAATAAGCTAAATCAGTTTTCACTGTGAACAAGATACAGTGGATGAAACGTAAAGAAAAGTGAGGATACAATCTTGGGGTCAGTGTGTGTGGGACTGTGTAACTAATTGCATACGGAAGGGCATGCTAACACGGGGTGGGTAGAGAGGAGCAGAGTACGATGAGTACTGTGTGGAAGTCACAGAAAATAGAAAGGTTTTGTATTAAGGAGCAATTGCTAATGAAATGAACTAGTATGAAGGAGAAGCAGCTGAGTGTTTGGATTTGAATGAATAAGTGCTAATAAGAGGGGAGAGATGAGTAGCAAAGGACAGTGGCAAGATTAGGCAGAAATATGAAGTTAAGTTTGAGATGAAACATGAGATTTTGACAGTAGAATGAATACTTTGCCTCATGTTAAAATCTTGTGATAAAGGAGTGAATTGACTTTGTCTGACAAGAACAGAAACTTTTCTGCAACTTTATGGCATAAAGGGAATCTTAGAAATCCTGCGGCTTCTCACGAGTAGTGTACTGTCTGCCTTGCCACTGCAGCATTCTCACGGTCAGAAAAAAAGATGAGAAAATAATTTTCCAGTGTGTATTTTGAAATCCTATTGGACTGTTGCACAAGCAGATGGCAAAACATTTCAGTGTGTGAGACATCAGTAGAGCACCCAAGTGGGTTTTTTTCCCCATGATTCACAAAATTGCCTTGCTTGTATAGTCAGATTTCTTAACATGTAGCAGCTGCTACAGCCAAAAGGTGACAGTCCTTGCAGAGGTGTTAACATTGTTTGAAGACTCATAGATACCAAAAAGAGCAAGTCAGTGCTTTTTTCAGGCATTGCATTTTTAAAGTTGTTTTAGCCACAAAGAACTTGGGTGGATAATGAGCTCTACTGAAAGCTAGCAGTGGCTTCTTTGTTCTTAGTTTTTTTCTTTAAAGGTAGTTTCAATGATCACAGAATGAACTAGGTTGGAAAAGACCTTTGAGATCAAGTCCAGCCTATGACCTAACCTAACAAGTCCTCATCAACTAAACCATGGCACTGCGTGCCACGTCCAGTCTATTTTTAAACACATCCAGAGATGGTGACTCCACCACGTCCCTGGGCAGATGATTCCATTGCCCAATCACTCTTTCAGTGAAGAATTTTTTTCTGACATCTAACCTCAACTTCTCCTGGCGTAGCTTAAGACTGTCCTCTTGTTCTGTCAGTGGGTGTGATGTAGTGTGCCACTGGACTTGCTTGTCATGTGATGGAATTGAAATGTATTCCTTCTGTTTGGAGTTTTTAGGAGTTGATTGTGTCTTCATGAAAGAGTTTTCCCAGAGTTGTAGCCAGTTTCCTGCATTTTCCCAGAACTGGGTCTGCTCGCCTTCGTGATGACATTTCCCTTCAAGGACTATGTCAGTGGTACTGAGTCTGTTGAAAGGGCCTTGGGCTATATTTAGAGATAATTTTACCTTACATTTGCTGTCTTTTGGCTACTGGTGTTCTAAAATAGCAGTTTTGAACTGCTCTTGATTTTCCACTCTAAAGTAAAATTCTCAAGTGGGTATAGGATCCTTTGTCTTTTTTTAAACTACCCTGCCTGTGTCATCACATCTGCAAACTTTGGGTGATATCCCATTATAGCTACATTTCTATAACTGACATTTCTGCAAGAATTGAGTTCTGTTCTGTTACTTTGAGAAATGTGGTTTTTCTCTGTCTTGCCAAGTTAAAAAGTAATTTTTGAAAAAATTTATTTGAATGCTGCTTGGACTTCATTTATCTTTGCAAAACTGTGAATTCAGAGATAATGCACAAATCTGGTTCAAAAAGCAGAAGACAGTGGTATGTACTATTTCACTGCATAGGTTGAGTCCCATAAGAAAACACAATAATAGTAATAATGTAAATTTCAGTGTTGCATTTATTTTAGACAAAGAGACACAAAACAGTGAGTATCTGAAGCAAATACAAGGGAAATAATATATTAGTATCAACTACCAATAATGAGAAGGTAAATATAATTTAGGAAAAGCTTTATTAATATTCTGGAGTAGCTTTTTATAAAGTCTATTATTGTTTTTTTACAAGTACCCTTCTAAACAATAGTAATTTCACTTTGAAACAAAATAATTTTTGCACCTGCTATAATGACATAAACACTGTGGGAGCTTAGTATTACCATTTTATGTTTCAACTATTGAAGTTTGTTCTCCTGCTTTGCAAAATATTAGCAAATCCATCAAATGCTCTTTTCTTCTTAACAAAAAACTGGTCTTGTCCTGAATTTGTCTGACTTTTTTGGCTGAGATTTTCACTGGAATTTTGGAGATGTTTTACTGCTGTTGCAGAATGGTTCTCCAGTTCTGACAAAGTAGTGTGATCCTTCTTGCTGGAATCAGTGCTTTCAGAGATTGTAGTTCCTGTAGGCTTTTGTGGGAAGGAACATGAACTGTATGGTGTGCTTTCATTGAAGAAACCTTGTGGGATTGAGAAGGAATATGCATCCTCATCACTCTGATCCAGTTGGAAGTGATCGTCTGTTGTCAAGTCTGACTGTGTTTTCCCAGGACTATGAAGATGCAGCAGAACTGCTGTAGGATTACAAGACTCTGTTTCTTCAGGCAGACTGCAATTGCTGGTATCCTGTAATTCTGTGTATCCATCAGAATCTTTCTCATCGGAACCGCCTTGTATTTTATCTACACAAGCCTGCTTCCCCTGTGGTAGCAAGTCATCTTGCTGTGTAATAAACATGAAATGTTTTTCAGCTGTATCTTCAGGCAGCAGTTGAAGAGATGATTCTTTGCTGGAATCCAGCAGTGATGTTGTTTTAACAACCTCATTCAAATCAGTATCCATGGGAGCAAAAATAAAGCCATTGTCCTCAAATGTACTCATGGTTCTTCTTAATGTAATGTCTGCTCCACCATGATTCTTTTCAGGGGAGTTCCTGGCTATGTGCTCATCTGTACTTCCTGCTGGTGCATTTTCTTTTTGTTCTGTGTGACTGAAGCTGAGGGAATGCTGTGCTTCTCTGGGAAGCAGAGACAGCTGCAGTTCAGCCTCTTCAGAAGTGTTCTCTGTGTCATGTGTGGAAAAATGTTTTAACTTCAGTACCGTGTTACCAAAATCTGTACTTTGACTGTGGACAGAATCAGAAATAGGGTTTTGTACTGTTGACTCTGCATTAGTAAAATAACCAAATGTATCTGGAACTTCTTGACTTGAAGAACTAACTGTATCTCGATCTGATATGCTTATTTGGCCACTGCATTTATCAGTGTAAGGGGATGCTGTTTCATGCATGGTGGTATCTGATCCATAATTAATAGTGGTTTCAAAATAGGCACTGTTCTCATCTGCAGTAATGTTTGGAGACTCTGGCAGTGTTGAGAGCTTCTCAGTTCCACTGTTTGTATCAGCTTCCTCTAGCGATGACTGACGGACTGGCAGGTTGTCACTAACATCAGTTTGTCCCAGTTCAAAGTCTGCTAAAGAGCTACAGTCACTCAATGTGAATGGAGTCCCTTCAGCTGAAGAACTGTCACCAAATATATCGGCTGAAGCATCTTTTTCATCTGAATGTATCCCTTTGCAGTCATGCTCTGTAAAGGGAGAGTTTTCTATTGTTTCATAGATGCTTAAATTCTCAATATCTGCATCTCTTCTGGAGCTGCTGGGCAAAATAAAATCTCCAGCATCACTAGGTATATTTTTGTTGCCGTTCAGACCAAGTTGTTCTTCACAGCTTTGCCTTCCCTGCATAAATTTTGTAGCATGCCTGGGTTCATTATGTGAAACAATACCTTTTCTTTCTGGAGATCCTGGTTTAGCTTTTGTGATCTCAGACTGTAGCAGACCAGAGCAGTTGCTTACTTTGCTGTTTGGTGTTACTTCATTGCTGTTCTGGTAATCTGTCCTTACAGAACATAGTTCATTATCATAAACATTTATACTTTCATGATTTGCAATACTAGTTTGGACTTTTGAAAACACTGGTATTTTCTTCATGTTGATCTCGGTATTGCTTTGTTTCTGGTACTCTGCTTCGGGATTTGGTGGATGTATGCCACTACTAGTGACATTTTCATACAAAGTAGAAGTTTCTGTAGGAAAAATGTGCATGTTTCCTAAAGAATGATCACAAAATAACACATTGCGCTGTGTGTTTGTTGGCTTGCTTGCAGAAGACTCTCTGCTCAAGGTTTCATCTGAAAAAGCTTGATTAGAATAAGTATGTTCTGAACTTGAATTTTTATTCCTGCGCATGAGTCTCCAAAGGTTTTCCAGGTAGGGTCTAGCAAAAGCACCCAGACAAAAAGCACAAACAAATGTAATGAGCACAGAGAGGGAGACAGCCAGTGCAAAGTTTGGCTCTGTTTCTTTCTCTCTAAAACCAGTGTTAGTGTCCCGGGCTTTTCTAACCAAAAATGTTGAAACTCTTTCTTTCACCTGTATATTATAAATGAGATATTTCTCCTTTGTTGAATTAAAAAGACACAAATACAATCCTTCAGCAGTTTTCTCAGCATTGTATATCACTAAATTATTCATTTTATCTAGTGTCATATGAGGGAAACCGTGATTTCTTGAAATTCTGCCCTTAGGCGTCCACCAAGAGACTCCATTACCTGAAATGAAAGAAAATACAAACTCAGTCTTTGTTAAAAGCATAGTGTACTTGGTTTGCAGGGTCCAGTGATGTTTTTAAGACTGTACTCTGGACTATCTCTGATAATTTTAACAGTTTATTATAAACCCCATTTTCCTTTTATCCATCATAAGTAATTTAACATGGTCTGAAGTCTCTTAAACCACATTATAGGCCCCTCCCCGCTGCCTCCCATCTAAAAGCACAGTACATGTGGGGTCTTAATAGCAGACTTTACAAGAAAAATGGTAGTGTGAGAGAGGAGGTCACAGAAATCATCTAAGCAAGTTCAGGGTTGTATTAGAAACACCTGCTGCTCTTCCTTGCGGAAGAGACACATCCATAGCCAGCTGCTCTGCAGCCTGGCCATGGGCACTGCGTGCAGCTGTGGGATAAAACATGACCTCTTAACTGCCACTGTTTCAACCACTGTTTTTCCTGGAGTTGCTGATCTGACTGCAGCAATAAAGTCTGTAAATCAAGGGTGTTTGTACTGATTGAGCAATTGTCCAAACTTGAGCTAGTGTGGGCCATGGCTGGTTGTTGGCTCTTAGCAATTGGTTTCAAGGTCGTATTTACAGCTTTGTCTTTGCATCAGCTTTTGTTCCCAGCTGAGTTTTGCTGCAATCCAGTGTGTTGATTTTAATCCAGATTTCTGTGACTTGTAAACAGACAAAGCAGGTGGCATTTCTCATCGTTCCTGCATATTTTCATTTGGGGATGAAGTATTCCCAGGGGAAAGCCTTACCACCTCCAAGTGCTGTTAGTCCATTAGAGTTAAACCATTTTGCCTTACGACACATGACAAATACACTTTCTGCTCTAAGTTTGGTCTTATTTTTCCGTCTGCATGGTAAGTCTTGGCTCTGTAGGTTTTGTTGCTTATTCCTTCAGTGTTATCTATTAATTGTAAATCTAAGTGAAGTGTGTGCTACGGTAGCTGTACTAGAACTCTTTTCCCCTGCAAGTAAACCTTCATTTCATTTTCCTGCAACTGAATACTGAAAACGATTGCATCCTCAGTTTTCTACATGCCCCAGAAGTGCCACCCCACTATTTGGTCCTTTGTTTCAGTCCAAAATGAACCAATACCTTTGGAATGCATTACTTACTGAAACTTATTTGGGTAGAATTTGACATCACCTGCTCCTTTAATGTCATGAAGGAGATGAAGACTTGGGAAACTTAACTTTCAAATATTCTAAGCAGAATACTACTTTCTAATGAAATATTTTTGCACATTAAATTGTTATTCAGTTATTTTTAAACAGCGTCTTTAAAAATAGACTTACAAAACCAGATTTACTTGATCATTCTGCATTCATCTGGATTTTAGCAGCATTTGGAGTGCCTGATCTACATACCCCTTATGTTGTCCAAGTTACAGGTCAGCACTGATGTGTTCCCTGTGGGGACTGTAGCCCTTTTGAGCAAAACATTGTCCCTGCAGTTTAAATGGAAACTTGAAAGATACAGCAGAGGTTTGTGGGAGTTGTTGTCAGTCTTATTGTATGAAAGGCTCAATTTTTTCCTTGTGGAGTCAAAGACAAAATGAAATAAATGTTTAAAAGCATTTAGCTTGCAGTTAAAGATCCAGGCATTCTTTGACAAATACACTTCAAGTTGAAAAAAGTTCAAACTGACTAGTATCTGTGGCAGAGGGATTGTCAGAGCATTTTCACGGAGATCCACGACCTATTTGGAAATAATACAGAATTAATTTGATAAGGTTTACAGTGGAATCCTTATTGCAACATCTTACAACAGTGTTTCAGTGTACAAGCACTTCTGTAGTTCTGTGAACAACACATCTGTTTAGGATTTCAATAATGTTGTTCTAAACTTTTTAATGTAGATGAAAAATTTAAATTGTGGTATGTTTAGAATTCTCCCATTGTTGACTTACCTCTATGTGAATAGGGAGCTGCAGGGCTCTTGCCATGGAAGGGATGGGGGTAAAAAGGGATGTGTGTGTTTAAGGCAGTTATGGATTGGTTTGTGGCATAGAGAAAGTGTGAATTTATGGTTATATCTTGTACATTTCAGCGTGTTTTCCTACGTATAAAAAGCAGATATATAAAAATACTATGTTCACCATTTGCTCTAGTTTTTTAACTGTACACTAATAATATAATCATGCTGAACTGTTGGTAATTAATATTTTTAATGATTAACATAAAATATTGGAAGAGTTGTATTCCTTTAGAACCTGTAATGTGTTGAGATCTCTGAAGGCATCTGGATGAATTTTAGTTATCTTGTTGTTTCGCAGGTCAATGTCCTTCAGCTGTGAACAGTTTTGAAAATCCTTTGGGTCAATCTGTTGTATGGCATTGGATGACATATGGACAGTTTGTAAAGACTGCAGGAGGCCTAGTCCTAGGAAGAAAAAAACCTATTTCACATTTCATATTCTTGTTTTCCCAAGTGCCTCAAGTGTCTGTATAAAATTCTTTGCAACAAAATTCCTCCCATTCCTCTCTGTTGCAATGAGTGGCTGCAGCCTTTGTGTTATGCCTTTCCTAGTCAGGGGTTGTCCCATTCTAAAAGCTGCATACCATCAATAGCTGGCATATTAAAACATTCACAGTCAATGAATGTCTTAAAAATTGACGCTTTCATAAAAGCACTAACGTTTCTTTGTGCTATCAAAATTATTCTGACTGTGATCTCTGTACTTTGAGCAAGCTTCTCTGGACAACTGGAGGTAGGAAAGGAGTGTGGAAAGGGTGGAATATATTGAGTTTACAAGATCCAAATATTTTAATTGTAAGTAAAAGATGGAGATGCAAAAGGTGATACAGTATCTCCTATCCATTGCCATGGGCAATTTCATGGGAGTTTTTCATTGTGGAATTATTTGAACTGTATTCATAGGATGTAAAACCGAACAAAAACAGAAACATGTTGTTGCTTATGCCTGTCTGCCTGTGAATTATGAAGCATGACAGTATATTCTTCAGTGTATCCTAGTTACAATAACATCCACCCTACATAAGAACACTTTTGATTGCTGGAGACACCTCATTTTTCTGAGGTGCTGTGTAGGCAGCCCCTGAAGCTCCAACCTGCAAGTTCCAGTGGGAAGGCAGGCACCTGAACACTCAGCATCCCCACTGATGCTGAGTGTTCAACATCACAATGTCACTCTGAAGTGATTTTTGATCATACAGCATTGTTGAGAATCTATTAGTTCTTAAAAATTTTGCCCTTGGTGTCACGTTGTTTACCAGAAACCTCTTTTCTGAGCTAGCAGTTCTGTTTGCTGAGTAATTGATCTTTGGGTTTATTGTGAAAAGCAGAGGGAATGATTCATTTCTGCTGTAAAACTAGAGGTGGGTGATAGGAAAGGCATACAGAAGTTCTGGCAGTTCATAAATTCATCAGTGCACCTGCATGAGGAATTGTACTGTGGATACTTCCCTCAATCTATGCTCGTGCCAAAAATATATGCAGTGGGCAGCAGCCTTACTCCTGGGCGGGGGGCGGCTGGGAGAAGGATTTCTCTGTGGGAAACCTCTGCTATAGAACTGCAGTTTGTTTTCTTTCCAGAGCTTAAACCCCAGAATTTTAGTGAAGTATTTTGGATAAGGAGAATAACATTCTGAGCACGTATTTAAATGAATATAGGATTTAAGTATAACTTGAAAGTGTGGTGGTACCATGCACAGCAATTTGAACTTTTAACATCTAAAAATTCTCTTTTAGAGATGTATCTGATATCTAAAAATGTCTCTTATAGAAGAGGATTGATCTGTCTGACCCTCTGAGGCATCCTATAATGGGCAGTCATATTTATCTATCAAAACAAATCTTCATTGATATATTTTATAATGTAAGCTTTTCTATACTGTCTATACAGATACCTTACAGACACTACGAAATCATTACGTGAAATGGGTTTCCTGTATGCCAGAGAATTATTCAATTAGCATAAAAGGAGAAAAATGGAACTTTCATCACCCTGTGTAGGGGCAAATAGACTATCTTTGTCTGACTTCGTGGGATAAGCAGTGTTTTTGTTTGTCATCACGTGTCCTCCTGTATTTTCAAACTCTAATGAATCTGATGGTGGTATCAGAGATCAATAAATTCAACATGTTGTATAGGATAGGGCTGCTCATCTGGCAGCTTCTGCTTCATTTAAACAGTTTGGCCACTGTGAATCATCCCTGAATAAAGGCTGAGCTGCCCAGCATAGTTGAGTCACCAGTAAGTCAAAGTCTTTCTCAAAGTCTCTCAAAACCTTACAGCCCTCTCCTGTTACACCAAGGTGTCGCTGTGACTTATTATTAAACAGCACTGAGCAAAATTGTTTGGACTGAACAAAATACATTTTCCTGTCTCTGTGAAATACTGAAATTGCAGCAAGTTTTATTTAAGAGTGTTGACTTCCTTTTGAAAGGTAGTACGAAATTAATGATCTGTAATTTTCTTGACTTTAAGGTTCATGACTGGGATGTGGAGGCTGGTGTTTTTCCAAAGATCCTTACTCCCCCTTTCTATACAACAAGCAAGAATACTGCTTGGGCTCTTAGAGGATAAATCTGGTTATATTTGACTGCTATTAAGGCAATACGGTTGTTAAGACTGTATTAAAAAAGCCTAATGATGTAAACCAAAACAACTGATTTACTTCAGCCTCTGTATTTGCAGGTGGAACTTTCCCTCACCTTAAGTATAATAAAATGAGCAGGTTACATTCTGGCATCAGTAAGATGTATGAATTATATCCAAAACCAACTTACCCCTTGGGACTCAAGTCCTTAAAGATTTCAAAAATGCTTACCTCTTGGAACTGTATTAAGATTATTTCTTTCAACTGACAATACTTTCAAAGCAGGCAGGAGACGATCAACAACGCTGTACTTTTTAGACCCATGTGCAGGAGTAGGCATGTCCAGTGTGAGGGTGTGGATGGCATTACCATTGAGGTTTAGAGTTTCTAAAATGGGTAAATTTGTACAAGTAGTTAAAGTGAGTTCAGAAATCTGGTTGTTACTGAGGTTCAGGTGTTTCAGCATCCACTGTTCATTTCTTCCATCAGGGCACACAAAAGTTTTAATATTATTGTAACTCAAATCAGCTGTTACTGCTGTTTGTGATATATCTTCTGGAATAGTAGATATTCTGGTAAAAGAGCAGTTCAGTAGGAACTGCCCATCCCACCGGCACTCTGAATGCTGAGGTGTAGCAGGAAGAATCCACTGTGACTTGGTTCCCACTGATCCAGGAAGATTAAAGTAAAGGACCACGGCAATGACACGCAAATGAAGGTTATCCATAGTATCTATGTGTAAAATGTAGAATTATGGTTAAATTCAGCATAACAAGAATAGAAAGCGAAAATAGTTTGACATTAAAAAAAAATCAACACCAAATAACCACAGCATTACCAACATTCTGCCTTAAACATTCCATTTTGGAGTCTTATTTTTCAAAAAGAACATTCATAAACTGGTAACCTCCCCCCTCCCTCCATCTATCCCAAAAAACAATTAGAACCTTTTTTTCTTTTCCAGCCCTTTGGTCGAGAAACACAACTTCTCGGGAGCTTCAGATCTAACAACAGTGGAGACTTTTGAACTCTGCTTCAGGTATTGCACACAATTACACTGAGCAAAGTCCACCACGTACAATCTATAACAAACAGGTGTGGAATAATTTTCATACTTCCAGTTTCCCCATCAATAACACAACAATGTACTTTTAATGAAAAACTATACTCTTACAAAGAACACTTCTGAACTGCAGCTGCATCTTAGAATTTATTGTTTCATTTCAAAACAAACATTTGAAATTCAATTTTTCTTTCACCCATTGGAACAACCACATTTACAGATGCTGAGAACTCTTTTACATGCAAGTTGTTTCAGCATACCCAGCACAGCATTTTACAGAGGCATGTAGAATGCACTTTATACACATAGAATCTGAAGTGCATCTGTGGGACTGAAATAAAGTGTTCCACTCAATGTTTTAAATACATATAGAAAAATGTACCTTAGGCAGTTAGAAGATGAAAAAGTAAATGCTCAACAGAAGGCATGTGTGGTGCCAACATTTGCCAAACTGTGTAATATGAATATAAAATATATTAACAATACATAGAGAATGGCTAGCAAATTTGATAATTTATTTCATTTGGTATTTTTATGATTTGTTTTGCTACATTTTGACAAAAAATCCACACTTCAAAAACAGTTCTGCAGATCATGATATAAGAGTACCTCTGTGAAATCTTTCAGATGTATATTGCACACATTATTTTACAAAGAACTCTTGATAATTATAAGAATCCAATACTAGCATATAGGCATGTCAGTGTTAATCAGAGAAGAGCTTTAATATGTGTGTAACCTACTTGACCAGGGCAGTATCTGTCATTGTCAAGATGTATTTCAGTTTTGAGGATACTGCTCTTTATATTTTTTAATATGTGTATGCATTTGTATGCATAAAAATAAAGTGACAGATTTCCATCAGCATGAGAGTGAAAATTCTAAAAGAGTTTATTTCCTCCTCTTAACTGTAACAGATACTAATTGAGGCACTGTTTAGCAGAAGAGATGGGTGTAAAGCAGCAAAATGTGTGTTAAAGTGTTTAATAAACTATGACGTTCATGAAGGCAGTATGCAAAATGGTAGTACTTCCCCATAATCTTTACTGTGAGAACTCAATGTTTTTGCTTCATTATATTCAGCTTATTCTGATTTTGTCAGAACAGCTCCACTGCTGTCCAGCCCCAAAAACCCAACTACTGAGCATCAAAATCTGGCTTTGCCTGTGAGCAGTGAGGGAAATACGACTCCTCTGACCTCCCCCATGTGCTGTAATGCCTGACTTACGAACAGCCCTCCAGAAATCACGTCCACCCACACACATTCTGCATGAGGGCTTACTGCCTTCCAGTAAATTCAGAAATTGGGACCTTAGATATGAATTCTTTGTTACAGCAGGAGCTGATTTGTATTTTATGGAGCTTACGTACTTTGAGCACTGTAAAACAAGGGTAGATAGTCTTCCTTCCTGTAACAAGTAACTAATTCTGAAGTTAATGTGTAAAATTGGCACAACTTTTAGATAAAGAAGTGTGTGCTTATCAAAAAACTTGTAAAAAGCTGTTGTGAAGTCACTTTGAGGCCTCCAATATTAAGGTTACTTAATGCTACTGCAAAACAAAGCTATTTTAAACTGAAGAAATACATGGGGTGGGGAAAGATGAAATCTTATAAATAGCTAGTCTATTTTTAGCACAAAACACCTCACTGCTGCAAAAGGAGCTGCAAGGCTGTAATAGACCCCAGTTCACCATAGTTTCACTGTTGACAAATTCTGGTACACATATATTTACCCTGATGTCCTACCATCACATTTAGAGTTAGTCCTGCAGTTTAACTTCAGAATTTAATTCTGAGGTTCTCAGTAATGCATCAGTACTGACATCTATGGGGAAGGAGAAATCTGACCTCAGACACTGCTACAGCAGTTATGCTTTAGATTATTAGCTATTGAGTAATGGACTCAGACACTGTTCACATTAGAGCACCCAGGAAAACACTATTTTTGGATAGTGAGCACATCTTTAAAATGTACTTCTATATACAAATGTACTTCTAATATAAACATGTTTTATAAGTACTTCACATAAATTAAGGAACTGCAGAATGCATTAACTGCACAGATAAAATGGAAGCTCAAGCAATACTTCAATAACTGCAAGACTACTTCAAAATTCAAGTTACATTTCCATAGTCAATATTACTTTGCAAATATTATTTATGATAGCATAATTTTTTAACAACATGAAAATATATGGCAGAAGCAATGCGGTATTTTAAAGTGATCTGCCAGTACCCTTCTCCGTACACATCTGGTAAACCACCTAAGTTTGGGGGAAATCAATGTATAAACAAGAAAGACGACAAAAGTCTGCCACTTCAGCCGTCCTAGGAAAATCAATTTCCAACAAAAAATTGACATTCCTCTTGAAGTACTTCAGATAGCAGTTGTGTTCTCAGCAGTCCTCAAGGTCTTGGGACGTAGGACAAAAACCTCCTCTAGAGACAACTGAAGGCAGTAGACTTGTTGCCAAAATCATGTTCTTTACATATATTCTACTGATCCCAATTCAAGAAGGTACTTCAGTATGCATGTACACTGAAAGCTTACTGAGTCAGTGCCACTATTGCAGCTAACAGGATGATGACCTAATACTGCTGACCATAACAGCCTTTCCTTAAAAACACTAAGTAAGAAATGTTAGTATAAACTGCTGTAAAAAAAGAAACCCTTGAAGGCATGCAGTTACTTCATACAAATATATGTAAACACAAACAAGACCTGTCCCAGCAGTGGTTTGTTTTAGTGTGTGGCTCCACACGGGTTGACAGAAGTCTGACAGCCCATGTTATGCCCTGTCACCTGAACCTTGAATAGTGTCCCATCTGCACACATGCAGAGCTTGAAGCGCAGCCAGTTGCCATTATTGAACTGTTCCCCGTAAGAAGAACTGGGCAGTCGTGATGGGCTCACCATCACAGTTCCATTCAGGATTATGCTGTTTTCCTATAAAGGAGAAAAAAAAAAGTACAACTTCTAACGTAAATGAGGCAGATTGTTTTTGAGAACGACGAGCTGGTTTAATGGATAAGTAACATCTCTAGGATGGCTATAGAATCAACATAATAAAAAAGGTATGTATAAAAAAGTTTAATTTTTAAATGAAAATTACAGCAATGCCTATGGATTTCTTGACTACAGTCAGCAATGCACTTTGCCATTCCACTGGTGGATCGATATTAAGAAAGACAGCAGTAAGGTGACTTTTCACTTTACAGACTTATTAGCAAATGCAGTAAATGTAAAAATATGGACATGACACAGGAAACAGTGTTTGAATTAATACATGAAATTCATTCACACTTGAAAGTGCATAGAATTTTATTTTTATCCTTCTTTTCCATTGTTCTGTATATACTGCCATCTTAATCTCCAAAAATCTTAAAGGAATGCTAGTGAGTCTTACAGCAGCAACACAGAAGGTAGTGCTCCTAAGTATATGCTCTGCTCTTCTGGCAAAGGTTGCCAACCCTGGTAAAGCTTCCAGAGGAGATTAATTCCCTTTGGTATTCATTTCAGTGCAGAGGTCAGTATCTTAGCTTTAACTGCATAGTAGGTTTTTCATGTTTTAACAGTAGTAAATCAATGTTACCTGAAAACTACTCAACCACTAATTAACAGCAAAGTAATAAACCACCTATTTAAATCCTACTGAATATACAGACTAAACTTTTATGTGTGACTAATCTGTATAAAATTTGAAACTATATAAAGCTACATCAGTTTACTATCAGCCTAAATTTGAAACTAAGCTGTTAGAAAAATGCTTTGATTTGAAATACTTACTGCTTTAAGTTCCATGTTTCCACCCATTCGAAACTCAATTGTCTTGCCTGTGATGAAAACACCTTCATTTCCACGGACAATGGCACGGCCATCGACCTTTATGTTTAGATCACTCGTTGCATTGCTGGTAATCTAAGAACAGAACCAAAAAAGTGTATTACAGATCAGTGAAAATGTGCCACTTGTGTTTGTCTGAGTAACTTTAATTACCTTAAAAGTAGTGCTATGCAATTTAATAAAAAACTTGAATGTACTTCTTGCCGTTCTGCCATTAGCTCCTGCATATTTGTTATTTTCCACATTCACATTTCAAAACAGGATTACTAAATTTTGGAAGGTATGTAAAATTAATTTTGCAATAAAAATAACAATTCATATGACAATTTTATGGGATACACAGGTAACACTTGTAGCAAATACAGGCTTCCTGTTAGGACAGATTATGTAAATTTACCCTCTGTTTTCACTTAATCTGTTCCTCCTACGTATTTGTAGTTGTGGGTGTTTTTTCTGCAACAGGATTGCTCAGTGCTTCCAAAGGCACACTCAACCTTCTACAAAACTGCTAACTCTACTGTTTCACAAACAATGGGCTGTAGTATTATTACTTACAAAAAATAAGAGACATACCCTCTCTGTAGAGGCCTTTTGTACATTCAAGATTTTAACTCCATTTGGCAGATGAAACTCATGAGTTTCATAGTCGGTGCTGAACAAAGTATTTTGTGTTCGTGGGTCAACAAATTCCATGCCAATATCGCTGGTAATAGAAGTTTTGTCTTTTTCCACACTAAGCTTGGTTGTTCCTTGCTGAAATACAATCTTCAGAAACAAAGTAATGAACTTAATGATGTTTCAAATGTAACATTTATTAGCAATGTGAGTGTAATTCTCTAGTGTTGCTCACCAACTTTCAATTCGTGGTATAACTTACAGGCTGATTATTCCCAGTGATCACCAAGTCTTCATTCCGCCTCCCTCCTACAGTGCTTTTATATAAGGGATGTATAACACCCATGTCAGACACTTGCTTAAACCGCAGCAAGCCACTCTCATGGAATTCCATACTGTCACAACCATTGGGACCAATTCTTATCACTGCCCAGATAACCAGGGTAATCTGAAAGAGAAACACATTTTCAAAGATTATGTTGATTGTCTGGATCTTCCTACCACAATTACTGTATTAATTAGATGTTTTATTCGAACAATTATTAATGCTAGTGTTTAAGTGAGCTTTAAGTGTGAGTTTACTTTAGTCTGTTCCTACTGAAAACTTCATAACACATTTAATTACGAAAGGCATTTTAAATTATTTTTAGGCTTATTTGAAACAGTAACTAAAATGATTTATATATATATATAAAATATTAAATCACATCCATAATTACATCTTTTTTCTGTTTAAGGGTAATCATTGATTAAACAAGTTTCCTGAACAGTTCAGCTTGGTCACTGAACTACAAGAACGCACCCTCACAGGTGGATGTGCAATCATGAAAAATAATGTGTTACTTCTCATTGATCATCAATAAAAATGTGGTAATTAGAACAATTAAGCTTTGAAGTGCAGTGGCTGGTTAATTCTGAATGTTCACATACAGCTCTGTTATGTAAGATATTCCTGCCATCTATCCTGAACGCATTTGTACTAATAACACTTCTCATGGGGTGGCATTTTGAAGGTTCCTAATTCTTTCTTGCATGAACAGCAGGTTCCTTGTTGGAACTATGATAACTGAAATAACCATGCCTGAACTTACACCATTCTTCCACGTAATCTTCCTCAGACTACAAAAGAACTAAAAAGAAAGGAGAAAAATGAGAATCTCCTTCAGTACATTTTAAGTCCTTAGCAGCACTGGAAAAGTTTTACTTTTTTTACTTAACTGTCAAAATGAAATATGACCTTATGTTGCTTACACTATAGCTATTATACTCACAATCAGATTGATGACAGCCAAAATAAAAAGAACAACAATCACACATATGGCCAAGTTGCCTTTCCTGCCACGTAACCCTGTCTTATGGAGACGGTCTTCATCAATTGGAATGTATCCTGCTTTGAAGTTACTGTTGTGCTCCTTATTAACGTTCCTGCGTTCCACAGCCTTCTCTCGCATAGACTTCTTCACTGGGCCGTTAGAACTCTGCTGTAACACAAAGCATGGGTTAGCTTTAAAAGGCATGTAAATTAACCACGACACACACATATGAATGCAAAAAATGCAGATTTGAACTGACTAGTGGAATATATTGGATATTATGTTCAGTATTAGATTTCAGTCTGCCACCCTGTAGTCAGAATATACACTTAGAATCACAGCAACCTCTGCTAACACAATGACTAAATTTAAAATCCAGCTACTTTCACACAATATATGACTTTATATCTCATTTTTATCATGGAAATAAGGAATTATTAATTACATAATTAATTTCATTTTTAAAAAATGAAAACAAACCAGCTACAAAGAATTTAATCACGTTTTTTTAACTCTCAGGGATGATACAGGACATAGTCCTGCAGGTCATCTGCCAATGCACAGAATTTTAGTTCCCTCCATGCTCATGTGTGATAGACTCTCAGTGACTATTCAAAAAGAGTGTGGTGGATTTACAGTTTTTAAAGTAGCTTGATAGCACAGGATTTGCATTCAACTCCTGTTGCTTGCATGCAGCACTGAGAAAGATAACTGTGAGCCTTCAAACCTGGCATGGGGAACTTGGCCAGCGTAGCTTTCATGTAATAATCTGAAGTTATGAGATTGTAAGGGATATCCTGTCAATGTAAGAAATTAATAGAGGAAACTCGTGTACATATTCATAGTGAAAATAAACCTTTAATGTATTTTCGTAGCTGTCCAAAATTTTGTTCCACTTCCCTTGAATGGAACAGTTTGTTATTTAGGGATTCACATCTTCAAAAAAGGAGCCTGATCTTTTGGATGGAATTAAGTTTGTTCACTTGAAATGAATCCTAAAGCTACACATTAAGTAACTGCACTTGCACATATCTACACTGATGTAACGAGTAACAACACCGTGTTTTCCTCTGCTGCTGAAGAACTGTTAAGAGATGGTGCTGAGAAAGGACCTGGACGAGTTTATGGAGGGTTCGCTCCCTCGGAGATGTTCCGCACCCACTGTGACCCTGCAGAACCAATACGAGCTGCGGGGCCCCGCAGGCACGCACCGCCGCCTCCCGCCCCCTCGGCAGTGCCAAGCGCCTCGTTCCGCGCGGCGGCGGCATCCCTGCAATGCTCAAATGCCAGGCGCCTCACCCCCAGGGCAGAAAGTATTTCTGTCTGTCACACACCCACGCTTGCGGGCAGGACGGCGCCGCTCCGGGCCGCCCCGCCCGGACAGCAGGCTCGGGCCGCCTCTCCCCGGCACGGCCAAGCGCGTCCTGCCCGGACACCGCCGGACACGGGGCGGGAAGCGCCGCCCGAGCGCCCTTTTCCCCCTCCCCGGCCGGAGGGCTCC
>VZTI01005612.1:891493-920806 GCA_013397865.1 Struthidea cinerea | reverse complement strand
CCGCCTAGCGGCCGCGGGCCGTCCCCGCTGCCCGTGAGGCGCCGCGCTCTCCCGCCGCCGGTTTGCCGTGGCACCGCCGCCGCCGCCGCGCCGGCCCTCGCGTCACCACCGCGGCTGTAAAGGCCCTCGGACGCGGCGCAGCCCAGGGCAGGGGTCCGGGCTGGCTGTACCATCTCTGTTACACCTGCGCCGCCCGAGGAGCGCTCCCGGAGGGGCAGGGGAGTCAGCGCAGCGCCCCCGGGAGCGAGCTGACATCTGGCCATGGCCCAGGACTTGAGGAGCCTGGTGGGCTCGGGGAGCGCCCGGGAGCTGCAGGAGAAACTGGAGAACTGGCAACGGGACTACGAGGTGGGTCCTGCCGCTCCTCGGGGCCGGAGGCAGCGGCCCCCGCTCGGCGTTCCACAGGCCGGTTTGGAGCACTGCCCCGCACGCGCATCCAGTTACCGCAGTTTTATCACCTTTGAAGCACTCGCAGCTTCAGCTGTTTGGCTTTTTGTCCATGACAAGGTTCCCTGAAAACAAGGGTTGGAGGTTGAAAGTGAGGTTTGAGCGGTACCGGCTGTGTTTAGAACAGAAGAGAGCGTTGGAGTAAAAGACCGGCAGGTGGAAGGGCCACGGATGGGGTTGTGCTCAGAAGCAATCGGCTGTAGCCCAGGAACAATCAGGAGAACGTGAGGAAAAAGGGTGCTGAGAGTGTAAACGGGTTATCCAGCATCCCAGCTCTTCTGCGTGGGGAAACCTGTTAGTTAGAGCTGAGAGGCTGCTGCAAGGCAGCACGGCCGCCGGAGGGCTTCAGAGCGGGGGAAGCGGGTGTGAGGGAAGAGTTTCGGCTATGAGGAGAAGGCTGCAGATGGGTGTAGTGGTATCCGTGGAGGAGGAACAGGAAACTGGGGAGGTGAAACAGTGGAAGCAGTAGAGAAGGTGTAAAATTAGGGAAAGATGAGGTGAAGGAACATGAGACTTGACAGCTGTGACTTTGCTCAGCAGAAAATCTTAAGAGAGTTTTCGCTCCTGCGTCCCCAGGTTTCTGTAGCTTCAGGATGCAGATAGTTGGTCACGAGCCTGTAACTGCCTACTGTGTGCTGTGGCTGGTGAGAAAAGGTGCTGAGTACAGATGCGGCGTTTTCAGGGGGAAGTCAGTTCTTTTTTTTTTACTTCATGGTAGATAGTAGTTACAGTCACATAGCCAGTGTAATTCTCTGCAGGATTCGTGGCAAAGGACAGTTTTAAGGAGCTTGAGACTAGCTGGTAGAGCTACCACAGAGGATGCCAGAGGAGGAACAGTGCCATGCATTTTAAAATCTTGCAAATGGATGGTGGAGGTAGACCTTAGGAGGGCTGAGCAGTAGTGGGGGCTGACCTATCCACAATAAGTGAGTTAGGAATAGTCTTTCAGGTCTTGGGAAATGAAGATGAACAGTTTTAGGCTGCTGTTTCAGAAAAAAAGGAGGTGGCAGATGGAAACACCGTGGGTGTTATGTCACTGTAATGAGCAGGAAAAATGCACTTTGCAGCCGTGTTCTTGTGGAGGTGAGCAGGTTGACTGTGCTCCCCAAGGCCTGAGGAAAGCATGTTGCAGCAATCAAAACACAAGCTGATGGGGGCATGGGCGGGAATTTCATCTGTTTTGGAAGCTTGTAAAAACCATATGGAGTCATTAAAACCTGAAGACCTAGAGGGTGATCTGTGTGGAAGGTGATACACAGGTTGCAGATGAAGATTAAGGAAGCAGGTACAAAGTGTGTATTTTCCTGGCAGATGCAGTAGTATTCTGGACAGATTAACTCCATCAACTCCTTTTCAAAACTGCATTTGCTGAAAGTGGTGTTGTTTTGCTGTTTCCTAGGCATAATGCTGGGTTTTTCCTCCTTCTTCAGTAGTATTTGTTTCAGTTTGTAACCCTTAAAAATCAGGTGAAATTGTGTGGAGGCTTCATGTGACTGCTAAGAAAGCAGGATAAGAGCTTTATATGTATTATTTCAGCTAATATGGAAAACCAGATTTTGGACTATATATTTTTAATCCAGCAATCTGCTAGATTATTATTTTAATAACTATTGGAAGATTGTAACTCAGATTCACAATTACTATGATTCTTCTTTTAGAGATGCTTGTGGTTGCTTGTTATGCTCTTTATGATGGAAAAGGAGTGTGTTTTCTCAAGTAGTGAATTAACTGGGTCATAGAAGTCCTGATGTCTTGCTTATTTGCCTATTAAAAATGTGAACCTTAAAAAATTAGTATTCTAATGGATCCAGTAAGAAAAGGTTGGGAAGATGTAATTATAGGGCGGAAAAAATGCCACGATTGTAACAGGAATAACTTTAAGTAAGAAAGATTACACAGATGTATTAGTGCACATTATTTACAGAGGAATTCCTTTGGTGAAAATCTGAACCGATGCTGTGAAATACTAGAATTGAACACTGCGATTCAAAAGCAGCTCTTCTCAATTCTCAATGAAACATCTCGAGAAGGTAAGTCAGTGCCTTGTCTAATTACTAACATGTTTCACGTGTGACATTTTTTCCAACTCTGGCTCTTTCTGTAAGTGTTCTCACCATTTCTTAATGTATGTGTTTTCTTAGATACCCTTAATGAAGGTGCAGACAAAATAAAAAACCGTCTCCTGCCAAGCCTAGCTTCAGGAGGTGAAAACAGCCTCTCTCTCACTGAGGTGTGTAAGAAACTTATTTTAAGGGAATAGAACCATGTGAATTTATACCTGCAGAAGAGCTTCAATTACTTTCTGTTAATATTAGCCTCCCTCTCAGATTTTATTTAATGAAATATGTCCTTTGTTGCTCATGGGGACATGGAGGCAACTATGCTATTGTGGAGGAATTTGCATTGTATAAGAAGTCTATGTTACTATACTGCTTTCATTTTCTAGGTAAAGATTTGCTATGTTTACATTTGCAGAGACATCATAGAAGTATTTCTGCCATATGTCTTTTAGAAAAAATGTGAAACTATGTGAAACTATTTAGAAACTATGTGAAAATACATGTGAAAGCTGAAGGTGTGCATTAATGCATTAATCTGTGAGCTTCTTTTATTTTTTTTTTTTTGAAGAAAAAACTCTAAGAATATCTTAACATTATATTATTTCCTGAAGAGTTAAAAAAAAGAAGTGCTTATGCATGTTCTGATACCACCATGCTCCTGCCATGGTATTTGGAGTTAGTATGTATTTGATATTTACTGAAGGGGCCGTAATACTACCAGTTTGTCAGAAAAGACAGATCTGTTGTGGCTTTCTGCTTTGAAAGAAAATAAGAGAGTTGGCTAATTCAGACTAGAGGAAGATCTTCAAGATCCTGAGATTTGACAGTGATGTCTCCATGTTCTTTGGTTTCTCATTTTTACACCTGCTCTGTCAAAATCTTTTACAATTAAAATAGTACAAATAAAAAGTGATATCCCTTAAGAGTCACATTCAAGTATAATGCAGGAGCAGGGTTCTGCCAAAAACCCCATAACATATAAAGTAATTATGTTATTAAATGACAGTATGCCAGGCATACCAGTTACAGATTTGTCATTGCATGTGACATTCCAAATTTAAAGAAAAGCCTGTTTCACAGTTACTTATTTAATTCCAGTACTATCAGGTCATTTTATGGGTTGTTAAAGACAGCTGCATGTGTAGTAGTGTGCTTTCTGGAATAACAATACTTGCCTCCTCTGTTCTAATATCTTTTTCTGTTGTTTTGTGTACCTGAATTCCCAAAAAGTTGACTTCAGTTGGTGATGTAGTCAATCAGAAGGTGACTAACTGAAAAAAACCAACTGTGCAACACATCTGCAAGATGCTTTGTTCTGATGATTCAGGCAGTAGATCTGCATATGCAGACCTTCCATAATTTCTACCATGAGGTATAAAATAAGTGAATATTTTTCTTGATATAATTGAGTCTTTATTTGGTGTGCCTGAAAGGTATTGCTAATGTCTCAGAGAGAATGCAATTGCTTTTGTTCTCAGTTTCTTTAGAAATGGTCGTTACTGAAATGTTTAGAAGTACATCTGCCAATAATTCTATAGTACATTGCTGAGGGAATCTGTAAGGTAGAACATTCAAGCAGTGTGACTTTGTTTCCTTGTAGGGTTCAGCTGGGGGAGAGCTACAGCTGAGAGATTTCGCCAGCAATCAGAGTTGTCAACTGCAAGAGCTGGAGGACAAACTATATGCAACTCGTGTGCAGATCAAGCAGATGGAACAAGAGTAGGGAAATTAACTGCAATTCTTTTTGTTTGCTTTTTGTTTTTCAACAAGCTACATTTTTCCCTTGACATCTAAAGACTGATGAAGATTTGTAAAATGTTTCATTTCTGGCCTAAAACCCGAGTTTCAAAATGCATCTAGGCTCTATATCGTGTATGTACCCAAAGTGGGGTACAAATGATGCAATCACACCCACATTCATAAATTGACTTGGTAGGTTTTGCTTCTGGCAGAGGTGTTGGAAAACATGCCAGTATTCTGCATAAAAAGGTTTTGTATAGTCCATGACAATCCCATGTGGAGTTATAGTCTATGAAATGTTGCATGCTGAGCAAACCCTAAATAAAAAAATCAACTGAGTGGCTATAGTGTAACATCTATTGAAAGACCTACAAAATGTCACAATTAATTATGCTGTGTAATTGATATGTAAATATCCGAGAAGATAAAAGTCACTGTTGTAAGATGGAGGAAGAGAGTTGGATTTCCAGATAAGTGACTAGACCTGAACAATTTTTGCCTGATTGCATAAATCATATTTTGTGGAGCACTGTAATATAAAAATTACTAAATTGCTTCAGATACAAATTTGTGCAGTTATTACCAGTTCCAGAGTAATTTAAGAAGTATCTCCAAGTGGCAGACACATTCTCATGCATCCTCTTAGCATGAGAACAATGAATGTTCACAAGTCTTGGGTCAGTACATTAAGTGATACAATTTCATGCCCTTACTAAGTGATTCCAAGAATATCAGTTTGGATTTTCCCCATGCCTATTTCTAGAAATCATCTTCCCAAATCTACTTTTCTTTCCCAGTTGTCCTTTATAGTAGAATTCTTTAGCCTTCTTTTACTACTGTTCTGCTAGAAGTCCTTCCTGAAGGAGCTAAGGATGGAACTTGGCAGTCTTTCCTCTTAGCAGATGTTGCTGGCCTTATTATCTGTGGTCATCTCAATCAGCCTGCTACTTAAAAAGGTAGAACAAGAATCTTGTCAATTGATAAGTGTTAGAGCTTTCATTGGTTCAGATCCTCAAAAATCTCACCAGGGTCCTCCAGTAAAGAAAAGGAAGGACAGACTGAATACCTTCAAAATAAAGAGAAAACATTTTTTTTTTTTCCTTCCACTTTTGGTAAGAGGAAAGCAACAGTAATACCGGTGTTTAGAGGGAAAGCAAAGATGTTGGGATAGCTTTTAATATTAAGTAAGAGTAAAGGACAGGAGATAAACTTGCTTGTCTGCCAATCTTTAAGAAATACTCCTTTTTTGGGGGGACAGCAGGAGAGGAACTGTTAGCTTTTGGTATTAGTTGAATAACATCTGTGATATCCTTTGACTGACTAATATATTATAGCAAAGAAAAGAGCCCATGATAGAAGAAAATACCTAGGTTCTTAATCTGTAGAAAAGAAAAGTGAACTGGTTTAGTTAACATCTTAAATATGAGAAAGAAATCAGTTTCTTTTAGACCTCATCATCTGAGCTTGCTTAAGGACACTAAATGTTAATTGGAGATTTTTCCCCTAGCGCGGAGTGTAGTGTATCCACTCTCCTGCCACAATACATTTATACAATTTAAAGTAAGATTACAGGTCTGCTTTGTTCTATGCTTTTTTAAACTCTGGATTTTTCCTATATTTTGGCATAAGGAGCTTGCTCAATAACTTTCCTCTTTTTTCTGCTCCTGTTGCTTGATGATGAGGATTAGTTGATAGATAGTTTACATTGATAGAAGGACATCTTGTGACTGACTGTTCTGTGTGATTAAGTCTGAGGGCTTCCCGTGCTGAAGAGTGCAAAACCTTGAGGCAGTTAGAGCTACTGAATGACTATGAGCAGCAGATTGAAACACTGCGGGATGAGATTTCTCTCCTGGATGCCCAAAAGTCTCTTCTCCGGAGCAGGTAGAGGCCTTACTCAGAGAAGTCACTGAATTGTAGAAATTGGTCATGTTAGGTAGCTTGAATTTCCTTCTCATTTGAAATTGAAGTATAAACAAAAGCTAAGCTTTTTTGCTTTATTATGAAGGAACATAAACTCTTTAGATGATTTCTTCCAGTGCCCAAGTATTTTATTTTAAAGCAGCTATGTCACGTTTCAGACAAAACAGCAAATAATGCAGCTTTACAAAATACATTGAGAGCAACTGTATGGACTAAAAAGAGGTTTTTTTGTTGATGAGTCCTCTTATAACAAATTCTGCCCTATAATTGTACAGTGTTCAATTTTCACTTGTTTGACTTCAGCTGTACTCTTCAGAGGTACTGAAAGAGGAACAAATCTCCAAAATATTACTAATTAAAAGTGTGTTTCCTAGGAGCAAACTACTTGGCTGCACATGCTTTAGGAATTACTTTACTTTTACCATTTAGGCTTTAGCCCATAAAACATATTGATGCAAATGCCTTCATATTAGACTAACCAGCTGCAGCTTCTTTAATTATGTTGGCTCAAAATCTCAGCTTACCCTTGTAAAATTAAATTGATGAAAAAATCTGCCCTAGGGAAAAACATCTGAGGATGGTAAAGTGACAGAAGCTTCTTTGCACATCTGTTGTAGGCTTGTGCGGAGCCGCTCTCCTTTCAGGTGCAGTGCGAGCAAGTCACGCAGCACCATTTCCGTGAGGACCTGGTCACCTGCCCGGGCCGGGCGGGTCAATGCTTCGCATCGCGCCTGCCTCGTAGCCCGCTTTGGCTTCATTTATGCTCAAGAACGCTTGGATGCAGAGACCCTTTTGAGGACATTCATCTGCGACATGGAGACGGTGCAGAGGATAATATACATTGCAGCTGTGGTAAGAAAGAAATAGTGTTTCTTATTTTACAGGCCAGAAGTGTTTTGTAAATACTATGTCTGCATTGGATTAAATTGTGGGTAAATTAGCATTTCTGTCAAGTGCAGAGAAGAAAAGCTTTCTTCTTTTATTTATTTTGATTTTTCTTTCTTCCCCTCACACTTCTACATTGAACAGTCAATGTAGTGTCCTACCTGACCTGTCCCAAGATTGGAACAGGGTCGATGATTTATAGTGCAGGTACTAAAAGAAGACTGATTTGGTCTGAAAAGTAGATGACGCCTGCAGTGATCAACATTGCCTTATTTAGAAGAATTATTTTGGGAATGCTGCATTAAATACTACAACATTAAATACTACTACAAAGCTAAAAATCTTTCCATATCATGCTTTCCTTTTGCTTGTAGTTATGTGCTTTTTTAGTTTAATTGGGTCCCTTGAAACCACCTAGATGCCTCACATTTACACACACACATTTACATTGGTGTGAAGAAAGTTGTTTTCATTTTTTCTGTATGGAATCTTCTTTTCTATAAAAATGATGTAACACATACCTGTGTCAGAGAGCAGCATCTATTGATGTGTGTGATCCCAAGCACATTTAACTTACTGAAAGTTTTTTCTTTCAACTGTCATTCAGTTTACACTCTCCAGTTCAACCTCTTTTCCCAACAAATGAGGTGTTCCTGTCTTATGTGGCACATAAAATGCTATTACTCATGATATCTTTGAATGTGATTGCATTGATCATGGGTGTGTGATGGAATCATATGCAAATGTAGAAGTTTAGGTCAGAAGCTTTTCAATCTTCTACAAGTAAATTACACTCAATCAGAGGATTCCTTCCCAATGAGTTAACTTTCTCTTTTACAGCAGTATATTTTATTCCTCCTTATTATGATGATAGTGGGTTAAATTAATTTTCTCAGATAACTGATAAAAAATTAATCTCGATCTCCTGTATTTAATTAGATGTTCTTTATGTTTGCAGGAATCTTTTCGTGCAGCAAAGATGGCCTTCTGGAAACTCAAAATAAGTGTAAAAGAGACTTTGGCTCTAGATCATGTGGGACCTGAGCCACTTGAAGTTGCTGCCCTGGATTATATAGCTCGCCACAAGGATCTGTATGACGTTTGTCAGAGTATCCAGGTAAGTCAAGGGCTGTGGGGAAGTGACATGGTGATCTCTTTCAGGAGCTAGTAAATTCAGAATATGTAAACTAGAAATGCACTGTAACCTGAAGGAGAAAAAAGTTACTGTATGGACTTGTAGCAGTTCACTTTCCAAAACAACAGTGCTAGGACTAGTATATGTATGACTTAGTAATAGCTTGTTTTATTTGTTTATAGCAGCACATTCTTTCTGAAGCTGTTGTTTTCTGGAATAGTCAAGGCCAGTATTACTATGAGCGTTTTATACTGATTTTTAAATGTAGAAAGCTGAGAGGGGGAGAAAGCATATTTAGGGGGGATTTCTATACTTTCTTATGAATAAAATTGTTAGTGAGTGCAAATGACTCCTGTATATTTATTTTCAGGAAGTAGTTTGCTCCATGAACGTGAACCCAAAGATTCCATATCCACCGGAAGTTGATTTCTTTCTGATCCGCACTTTGATTCGAGAGTTGTGCTGTTTGGCTTTTTCAATGCAGACACTCATTCCTCCTCTTGATATTGCCCGTGGTGTTGATGGAGAACTTTTCAATAGGACCATGTAAGAAATCTTTATATTCAGTCAGACTCTTACCATTAAAGGTTGTGTAGTCTACTTGTTTCCTGATTAATATAAAAGTTTAAGATTGCTAAACATTAACTGGGGCAAAGAACCCTGGCCTGTAGTGAATTTGGTATGCCTTTAAGGTTTATGATAGTGTATAAATACCAGCATGTAGACAAGTGTCAACAATTTTTTTTAGTGAACAGCTGAGCAATCTTCTGGATAAACCTCTGTCTCAAGAGCATATTTAATTTATCATTTAAAAAGAAAATTATCATCAGCTTTCCTTGTTTAGTTTCTATCTGCATTTTTAAAAATGTTTGCATCTTTGTTCCTCCTTACTGGCCTGTTCTATAAAAATCATGTTTACTGAGATCTGGCAGTTGGTGTCTGTTACCAGGGTCATCAACTGGAGGTTGCTGCAACCTCCAGGCTGTGGCTGCTGTACAACATACGAGTGTTAATATGCTCCCATCTCTTCTGGTTTAGAGCTGAGCAAAACCAAAACTGCCTCTCAAAAATGGGAATTTTGTTAAAAAAAATTCGCACCATGACATAACTTTTTTCTATAGGGTCAGGCTGCTTTTTTAGCAGGCAGAGAACTGTAGGGTACTTTTATGTTGTCTAGAAAATAATGGGATTGATAGGTCATTAAAAATTGCTTATTTTGCATAAAAAAAGACAAAAAACCCTTACATCACTAAGGAGGTTTCTAATAATAATTTAGAATAGAAAGGAATCCAGGTGCTGAAGAGTCAGCAGAGAAGTCAAGGAGAGAAATAGAGAAGATGAAAGTAGGCTCTCGACAGGAGAGTGCAAAGTCATACAGGACTACTCAATGATCCTATCCAAATACTGGACAGTTAGCTTTTGACACTCAAAGCTATTGGCTAAATTAAGAAGCAGCAACACTGTGGTATAGTCTTGGGATGCTTTCTCCACCTACTTGATGTGTATGGCCTTAAAAAACCACATGTAATATGTTTTTGTGTGCTGCTGTGGGAGACACATACATCTGCCTGTCTATCTATCTATCTGGATAAATGTGACGTGTATATCTTTACGTGTATAGCATGGATACGTGGTACACAGAGATGGAGCAAAACTCGTAGAAATTAAAATATCTCTGTTTGTTATGTGTGATACCATTCTATAAAGGGCTAGCCAAACATCATTGTACCCTCTGCCTTGCTTCATGCCTCTGGTTATGACATTGTTTTGTATAACTTGCTATTGTAATACATTACTAAAGTATAAATGCATTGCTTTTTAAAAATTTGTTATTTGGTATTTGTTCTGAGTTTGAATCCATAAAGCCAGACGTGTTAGTTAGCCGTTATTCCAGACTTAGAGATGTATATATACCTTTGAATTAATTCTTCATAGCTAAAATGCCACTGTTTCATTATTAATATATGAGGATCTTGCTAATCAAGTTGCCTCATGTCTCATAAGATACTAGGATGTAACTTCATAGCTGAATATTTCTGTAATACCCTTTATAGTGGGCTTGTTTTAGCAAGATATTTCAGGAAGAGGGGATGAGCGTGCCTGCCAAATTGCTGCTCAGAAGGTTTAATCTGTCAGTGAACACAGGGGCCCTAGCTTGTGTGGGGCTTAAGCAAAAATTAAGGTCTAGTGGCCTTCTGAATGTTAGATGGCTTTATTGGAATATCTGTCAGTATAAGTAAACAGTATGTTCTGCTAAGTCTGTCTTCCAAGTGCATTTCTTTTGCAGGATCACCTAAAGAGTACTTATTTTTGTGATGTGGAAAAATTGTCAAGAAAGATATTAGAGCTGTAGCTGCTTTTTATCAGCATTGATGATTTGAAACATTTATCTTTTGGCACTTATATACAGACATTTCTTGTACTGTGTGTTTTAACAGGTACTATCGTAGTTGTGACTCAGATTTCACAGCTCCCTTTGTGGCCTATCACGTCTGGCCTGCTCTGATGGAAAATGGTGCTGTAATTGTGAAGGGAGAGGTAGTCACTAAAAAAATCGTTCTGGTATGTATTTTGTTAAGGAATATGTTAAGGGACAGTGGATTTCAACAGTTTTTAAAATTTAAAAAGAGAAGTTTTTAACTGTTCCCTATATGGGTGGAGTAGTATATCAATTATCAGTTAGGTTTTAGTGCCTCATCCTGTATTTAGGACAAATAGTTCCATTTTCCTTAATGTATTAATTATGCAGATGTATGGTTGTTGGCAGAGCCTGTTCTAAGGAGAAAGCTTACTGTGTTTCCTCTCTGTCCTCAAACCTTGTCTCCAGCATGGCAAGTCTGCTTGCAGAGTCTGTCTTTATCAAACCTTCTCTCTCAAAAGAGGTTTGTCAAACTCTTCTCTTGTAGTGTTCTCGCAGAAGTAGAATTAGAAGCAGAAGCTGCAGCTGTGGCCGTCGTCTCCGGTCTGGTCAAGTAAGCCTCAGCTGAATGTTTGTAGTGTTAACAGCATCAAGGATTTTCATTAGGAATGTAGGCAACCTATTAAAAATGCTGATGTGCCACATGTACATTTTAACACTGGGAATAAAGGCCTTTGCTTGAAGGTCTTGAATGAGGTGAAGCTGAACTGACAGATAGTTGCTTGGTATAATGATCAGTAGAGATATTGTATGAGAAGTAGTAATTCTCAGAAGTATCAACTGCATATCTTGGAATGCTTTCCCCTGCTCCCCTTGCTTTAGTGCCCTTCTGAATAAATAATTACATCATCTGGAAGTGTTTTATTCATCTTGGAGTACATATACGACACATAGTTCCTGCCTCCTGGAATTAGTAACCTAAATATACTCCTAATTTACTGAATGCATCAGAGGAGCAGAAAAAAGTGTAGGGTGAGCAGGAAGGAAAGAACCAAGGTGATACAAATAAGATATGTGAAACCTTAGCAGAGTTCTGCATATGCTATAGTTACACAACATTTTAAATTATTTCTGTAAAAATACATGTATATTTTTCTCATTGTTAGCCCATCTTATTAAATGGACATAGGTGCCCTCAACTTAAATGTGAATATTGAAAATGTGAGAAGCTTTGGGTAGGGCTCACTTTTTTGTGTGTGTGCAGGCTATGAAAAAAAACCTAGAAAGTTGTTGAACTTTATAACAGTAGAGCTGCACTGATAGACATGAGCAAATTTTCTGAGTTTTGATGGGTCTCCAAGTGGCTTTCTTGGGTACAGTTCTTTAGCACACCTGATTTTTCTTTTCTATTTATCTTGCAGGTGACTCGAAGCCGCAGTCTTTCAACAGTGAGGGTCAAAACTTCAAGTAAGTGGGCATGCTGGTTCCTAATGACTCGTGGTTTTCCCATTAAGCCCTTGAACGATTGAACAAAGAAACAAAATAATATGTTGAACATCTTTGATTCTAAAATACTTGCCCAAGTCTTATTTTTAAATTGGGTAACCCTTTTTTTACGTGTGGAAAAATGCTGAGATTTCTGACTCGGAGGAGAGCTTGTTTTTTCACTCTGCTGGGACCCCTGTCATGGTTTCTCTCTGTTGCTTGCCTTCACTGTGGCCAGTGCTGTAGTAAGTAAAACTTGCTCCCTTCTCTACACAAGAGACAGTTTGCTGCTGCACACCTGCTGACTCCCTGCCTTTCAAATTCCAAAGAGATAGCTCAGTGGTGACAGTGAAGTGAGGGATTTCAGGCAGTGTGTATGTGTGCCTATCTTGAAGCTAACCCAATTTAGAGATTTAGAAAATATAGTTGTACTGAAATGTACCTTTTTCTTCCATAGGGTACTAACTGAACATGTTCCTGTGGTGCAATGCATCTGGATTCAACAACTTTGCTGGTGCCTTTTCTCTTCAGAAATACCTCAGATCTCTCAATAATGTGAATGGCAATTGTCGCTTCAAATGGAGTTTGTGTGCAGTGTTTTTTTTAGAATTATAGAAGGCTTATTTATAATTTTAGAAACTAAACTCTGGATTTAAAAAAAAGAAGTGCATGCAGTACAGGATCATTTGGCAAAATCTGCAAAGCTCTCAAGAACTCATGATGTAATCTTGCAGGTGGAGATAGAATTATTGCATCTAGAATGTTTGCTTTCCACAGATTCCAAATGATGCAGTTTATCTTGATAGGATCTTTAATATAACCTAAATGGTGAGTGTTGCAGAATGTTGAGGATAGCTGTTACTTGAAAACAATGTAATTAATTGGTGCTTATTTACAATTTTAGAAAATAGTGATGATCTCACTATGTGCCAGTCTCATACAGCAACCTTTTAAATATATCCTTGTGATAAAATGAATTTCTAACTACAATGCAGAAGTTGCACAGAACAGTCATAAACAGCCAATACTCCAGCAATCCCCAGGGCTTTATTGACATTTTTGTATGAATGCACGCATGTGTGCTTTAGCAAGACAGTAATAGTCCTTGTTTAAATGCATTGTGACTTAGAAATTATTATAATAAAAATTTGTAGTTTGACACTAAAAGTATTTTGAAATTGTGCCACTGAGTATTTGTAGGCTTGAAATATTTGGTTGGGGCCTCTTCAGTGTCACACTTAATGAGCTTTCATAATGTATTGATAGATCAGTAATTGTGAATCTGGTGAAAAAAATCCTGTCGAGTTATCTCTTACTGTGGACATTTCTTGCACTTTAAGTGTAAAAATTAGAGACACCTGAAGAGATTTAACAGTGATAAGATGTGGGATGACATGACATCCCACTCATACCAGTTAGATGTCCGAGCCAGAAAGAGATGGCCGGAACCTGGAGAAGGGTGTGCAGGTCAGCGGAGAACACCTGAAGTAACAGCACCAAGGAGTTCCAGCCACTCCAGGCAGAAATTCAGCTTCACCAGGGGCCCAGCTTGAATTCCTCTATTGTTAAAAAAGCAGGCAGCATGGGGAGTAAACAGGAGAAAGCAGAGACGTGCGCATGCCTGCAGGGCTATGCCTTATTGTCATACTGAGAAGTGGTGGGATGGCTCTCATGTCTGAAGTGCTGGAATGGAAGGGCAAAGGCACTTTAGGAAGGAAAGGCAGGGGAGACAGTGGTGTTGCCCTCTCTGTGGACCAACTGGAGTGCATGGAGCTCTGCCTGGGTGTGGATGAGGAGCTGACTGAGAGCTTATGGGTAAGGATTAAAGAGAGGGCAGGAACAGGTGACATGATAAGTGGGGAACTGCCACAGGCCACCTGGCCAGAAAGACTGAGCCAATGAGACCCACTACAGACAGGTAGGAGCAGCCTCAAGGTCACAAGCCCTGGTCTTCATGAGGGACTTCAACCACCCTGATACCTGTTAAAGGAACAACACAGCAGGGCACAGGCAGTTCAAGAGGTTCCAGAAAAGCATTGATGATAACTTCCTTCTCTAAGTGACAGAGGAGCCAAGGCGGGGGGGGGGTGAGGGGGGGTGTATGCCGGACCTCGTTCTCACCAACAAGGAGCAGCTGGTGGGGAGTGTGAAGCTCAAGGGCAGCCTGGGCTGCAGCGACCATGAAATGGGGTAGTTTGAGATCCTTGAGGCAATGAGAAGAGTGGGAAGCAAGCTCGCTACCCTGTGCTTCAGGAAAGCAGACTTCGGTCTCTTCAAGGATCTCCTTGATAGAGTGCTGTAGGATAGAGCCCTGGGAGGGTAGAGGGGCCCAAGAGAGCTGCATGACATTCAAGGGTTGTCTCCTCCAGGCTCAAAAGCAATGTATTCCTACAAAGATGAAATCAGGGAAGAGCACCAGTGGACCTGCATGGATTAACAAGAAACTCCTGGACAAACTCAAACAGGTAGCTTACAGAGGGGTGGAAACGGGAAGGTAGCCTGGGCTGAATGCAGAGAAATTGTCCCAACAGCCAAGGATCTGTTTAGGAAAGAAAAAGCACGGGCAGAAGTAAATCTGGCCAAGGGCATCATAGGTAACAAAAAAAGCTCCTTCAGGTGCATCAGCAGTAAAAGAAAGACTAGGGAAAAACATGGGTCCTGTCAGGAGGGATATGGGAGACTTAATTACCCAGGACATGGAGAAGACTGAGGTGTTCAATGACTTTTTTGCCTCAGTCTTCACCAGCAAGTGCTTCAGCCACATTGCCAAAGTTGTAGAAGGTAAGTTCAAGGATTTGTAGAACGAAGAACTGCTGTAGAAGGAGAATGAGTTTGAGAACATCTAAGGAGCCTGAAGGTGCAAAGTCCACTACATCTGATTAGTAACATCCATAGGAACTGGCCAAGGAAGTGGCTCAGCCACTATCCATCATATTTGGGAAGTCATGGCAGTCCCATGAAGTTCACATTGACTGGAAAAGGGGAAACATAATCCCCACTATTAAAAAGGGAGATAAAGAAGACTTGGGGAACTACAAGCTGGTCAATCTCACCTCAGTGCCTGGCAAGACCAGGGAGCAGATCCTCTTGGAAACTATGCTAAAGTCGTGTGTAAAATGATGAGGTGATTGATGACGGCCAACATGACTTCATTAAAGGTGAATCATGCCTGAGAGAACTGGTGGCCTTCTACAATGGGGCTACAGCAGTGGTAAATGAGGGAAGGGCAACAGATATCATCTACCTGGACTTGTGCAAAGCATTTGACACTGTCCTGCATGACATCCTTGTCTCTAAACTGGAGAGACATGGATTTGATGGATGGACTGAAAGTGGGCAGAAAAACAGCCCAGATGGTTGCACTCAGAGTTGCTTTCAGTGACTCAATGTCTATGTGGAGACCAGTGACAAGTGGTGTTCTTCCGGGGTTGGTATTGGAACTGGCACTTTTTATTAACTCTGTTGGTGACATGGAGAGTGGGGCCACGCACCTTCAGCAAGTTCACTGGTGACACCAAACTGGGCAGTGTGGTTGATATGCTGGAGGGAAAGGATGCCATCCATAGGGACCTGGACAGGCTTGAGGAGTGGCCTGTGTGAACCTCTTGAGGTTCAACAAGGCCAAGTACAAAGCATTGCACCTGGACTGAGGCAGTCCCAAGCACAAACACAGGCTGGGTGGAGAATGGATCAAGAGATCTCCCTGGAGAGAAGGACTTGGAGGTGTTTGTGGACAAAAAGCTCAAGGGCAGCAATGACTCAGAAATGCACTTGCCAACCACGTCCTGGGCTGCATCAAAAGAGGAGTGACCAGTAGATTGAGGGAGGTGGTTTGATCCCTCTGCTCTTGAGACCCTGCCTGGATTACTGCAGGGACTCCAACACAAGAAAGAAAGTGACCTGCTGGAGCGAGTCTAGAGGAAGGCCATCAAGATGATCAGAGGGCTGGAGCACTTGTCCTATGAAGACAGTCTCAGAGAATTGGAGTTGTTCAGCCTGGAAAAGAGAAGGCTCTGCAGAGACCTTATAGCACTTTCCAGTATGTAAAAGGGGCCTACAAGAGAGCTGGAGATGGACTTTTGACAAGGGCATGTGATACGATGAGGTAGAATGACCTTAAGCTGAAAGAGGATAGGTTTAGATTAAATTTTAGGAAGAAATTCTTTCCTGTGAGGGTGGTGAGGCACTGAAACAAGTTGTTCACAGAAGTTGTTGACACCCGTCCCTGGAAGTGTTCAAGGGCAGGTTGGTTGGGGCTTTGAGCAACCTGGTCTAGTGAAGGTGTCCCTGCTCATGGCAGGGGCGTTGGAACTAGACAATATTTAATGTCCCTTCCAACCCAAACCATTCTGTGATTCTGTGACTTTATTCTGGCACTTTAAATATCTTGTTCCCATTGTAAATGTTTATTTTATTATCAGCATTTTTGTTTTTGAGAACTGATAATGTCTCTCTCTCAGAACACGATCTGTAGGACCAGCTTTTAGTACAAGCTACACAAGTGACTGCTTGGATCTTTGTGCTTTTACACAGAAAATGTTGTAATAGAGCTGAGGTGTAATTCACCAACTCCACTGTCCCTTTCCAGTCAATACCTGGTGCTTCAAAGAGATGGAGTTTTCCCCCAAGTGGACCCCAAAGTTTTGGAATATAAGGAGGGAAAATTCTTTTCTGTGCCCTCTTATTTGCCCTATGCCCTGGAACAGGACAGCTCATTAATACTGCTGCAATAACATGAACAAATATATTTTTCTTAGTTCTGAAACTATTTAGTCCTTGAAATTAAGTTGCAGGAACAGATTTTGTGATCCCTTTCCAAGGATCCTATGCGATTTACACATCTGTGCACTTTCTCTCTACTTGTGTGGCTTAAGACTTTGGCACAAGGCTCATTGGCACAGGATCAGATTCAGGCAGACTTTAGCATTGGTTCCCATGAGTTGACTCTAGTCCACAGCTGTATTTTCATTGGAATTAGGCCCCTTAGTAACCAACAAAAGCAAAATGAGGTCCTGTACATAGGGAGTCATTCACAGACCCACTCTGAATGAACTCAGGGGGCACAACGGCACATATGTGGTGTACTTTTTTGTTGTCTAAGAAAGTCAAAGGAGAAAATAAAAAGCAATATGTTTTCTCTTTTAAGAGCCTGATTGTTGTTCACAACTCTGGATCTTGGAAACCTGCATGTTTCAGCAATGATCTCATAACTCAAATCACCACAGTTCTGGAAAAACAGAGCAACTGCAATCTGTGTGGCAAGAGAAGACAACTAGATATCCTGAGTATGGTTTCAAGAAAAAAAAATAATGAAGATTTTCTCAAAACCTTGTAACTACCAAGAGCTAAAGAGATGTAGGGTTTTTTTAAAAGTAGGTGTATGTTTGTCTTCTGCATATAATTATCAAGACATGTCTGTGTTACGAAAAACAGTTTCCATACCAACTGTGAGAAAGCTAAGACTACGTGGAAGAACGTATGTTTTTCTTGACAAGCATGAAAGGCAGGGTAGTTCCAGACTTGCACATACTTGTGAAGCCACCAGAAACTAGTATTCCCAAAGACCTAAAATTGCCATAAGACAAATTCACAGTGGTTGGTGGACAATTTCATCTTACTCCCCCAACAAGAACCTGAGAACTACTTAGTCTCAAAGTAAAAGAGAAAACCAATGAAATGACAGCCAATGACTTGTTTGGTAGTGAGAAAACAGTTCTAGGATTTTTTTTTCATAATGTTGCGGAGCTGAGCAAACCATTTTCAGAAAAATAGAAAGTCAATCCACAGCGTAGTAACAGCTAAACAAACTTTATTCTACTCAGTTGTACTTTGCAGGCCATAATCCTTTTTTTTGCATTATACTGTTTTGTACCAGTTGCCTGCACTGCTTATTTATAGCCAATTAAATCTATATATCAGGTAGAAAATTGCTTTTGTTGTCAAGTTACACGCTAAGAGCTCCTATGCTGCTTTTTATCCACAGGACAGCAGTGCAGAGAATGCATAACCAATAAATATTACATGGCATTAACCAAAAAATGCAAAATCACATATAAAAAGGGGAGTCTGTAGCGGCTTGTAAGAATGGATCATGAATGTGAAATTGATGACCTGCTATTTTAATAAGAGTTTTTAACATCTTAAGTAAGATGTTTTTCCTTCTCCTCTAAATCACGAATCCTCTAAACCACGCTTTTAAGTACAGCAAAGTAGAAACAGTGAGGGTGAATTCTAATAGGTGTCAAAAAGCCAGTCAGACTTCAACTAGAAGATAATTTTAGAACAGTATGATCATGGTCAAAGTGTTACTATCAGGAAAGAGAAGGCTAGATTTTCAGCCAGTTTAAACTCTTTGCTGGTTGGACTGGCAGAAATGAGACTGCACAGAATGTAAAGAAGCACCACCTTTAGGCCAAGGTGTTCGTGTAGAACATTTTAATGAGGGATTTTGAGATTGCTGAAGAATTTCTCTTGCATGTCAGCTCTTTGAATGCTGATGTTGTCTGTCTCAACTCAAAGGCTCTCTCAGACCCAGTCTAAACATGTGGATATTTTATCAATTATTTCAGAGACAATACAGTATCATCAAAATATCTGCAGTCTTTGTTCTTCAATGTTTACAGATCAAAATTATAGGGACTTGTGCAGAGCTAGCAGATGCTGAAGATAAATGGCTCAGCTAAATTTGCTACTGCACAATGTAGATTTAAATTCAAAAATTATCTTGGCTAGATTTTCCCGGCATAGGAGACAAAGTTGAGAGCAGCAGGTTGGTGGGGTCCTGCCACCTAGTCGCAGCTGGCAGTGAGCTGGGATGCTGGTTATCTTGCAGGAAGCTTTGAGTGGTAAGTTAAGGCAAAAATACCCCACAGCCTGAAGAAACTAATTGTAATGGCCAAAAATTATCAAAATGCTCCCTGAAAGACTTGTGCCTGTACATCCCTCAGGACTGGATCCTTTTAACTTTACTCTTATATGCATTTATGTACTGCAAATGTTTATCATCCCATGAAAGTGCCATCAGAATTAAGTACTGTTTCAACTTTATCAGCCATTTTTGATTGGTCTTAACTACACAGTGATTTTCTTACTGTTGTATTAAATAGTCTAACTTTGTATTAAAGAAATGAAAACCTGTTTGTTAGAGCTTGCAGATAGACTTTCTTTTCACAAACATTTATGTGTGATATTATGTCTCAATCATAAATTGAATGTTTTTTCTTTGAAAGTCCTTTACACGTCACAAGTAAGTGAATTATTTACTCCTTAGACTGAGGTGAGTTGCTCACATGAGGGCATGTGAAGTTTCAGCTGGTTCAGTGCGAAGTCCTCCCCAATGCACACCTTCAACTTTAACCTAAATGTTGCACCTGTGCTCAGGAAACTCGATTATTTCTTCATGCTGCTGTAATATGGGCAGGAATGTACCCAACTAAAACCATACACACTTAGAACTGTGCCAGTCCTTTAATAGAGAAGTACAATTAATATTTTCATTTCCAGTCACTGTGTGGTGTACTGTTCAACCTGAAGAACTTGTGGTTTAAAAGTAGTACTGTCTTCAAAAAATTCAGCTATTGAGTGAAATGTGTATGAAATTTTGAATGTAACTGTTTTCAGTTGATTAATACCAGTTAATAGCATATGTTTCCTCACCCAGATGGAAATTTCAAGAATGACTAACTGCAATCTGAATAACATTTTGATTAGTCTGAATTAAAAATGTGTTTTAAACTAGTACCTCAAAACTGTGTTGTAAAACTGTTTTGGGGGTGTTTTTGAGAATTACCAAGCCAAAGTTCTTTGTATCTTACAGTAACAGCACCTGACCGGCTTTGAATTTAGTTTTGATGCCAAACCTCAAGGTGACATCTATTCTTTGTAAACTTTTCTTTTTTCATTTCTATTGTTGTTTTGTCAATGCTCTTGTAACTATAGTGGCACAATTTATTGAGAGTTGTGATAAATTGTCCACCACAAAAATGTTAAGCTTGGGAGTGAATGTTCGTCTTACACCACATATATAACAGTTCAGGGAAACAGGCTAGAGCCTCATACAGGAAGACAGAAATAGATAGGTGTGACAGTTTCATTTTATACTACTGGTGTTATAACATATAAATACAAATCTTGTGTGCTCTTGCCAGGATTATAAGTGAAGGTAACAATTTACAGCTTTTCCTGGCTTGGGTTCATTGGTAATGCTGAACAAAGAGCATCATGGAAGTACCAGCCTAGGATTCATTTAAGCATGTCTTGAAACAGTGAGAGCAGACTGCAAAAGGAAACTTGCTGTGAATACATGATCCTATTTAATTCCTATTTCTGGTTAATATCTACCTGATGGCTCCATAACTCACCATCTTTATCAGGGCACTAGCAAAAAAAGAAGTGTGCTGAGATTTACCTTAATTTGCTTACAAAGAAGAAGGTTGACTGGTGCCCAGATAGGGTTACAGCCTGCTGTGATTTTGGTGTGAGAGCCCTTAAAACCTTTGAGGAGTCAAAAAACACCAGCACAGTGGTAGGAGAAGCTTTGCAGAAAATGCTGGAGTCTGAAGCAGGCAGCCTATTTCTGTTTGAACCTGCCTTGTGTAAAAGCAAGCTGATTTAGGTCCATTCGTTTTCATCTTTACCAAGGAGCCATGCACATGGAGCTCTCTAGATGAAAGGGCCTTGTTTCTGGCATGCTTCTTCCACTGCTTGTGGAGAAAACAGATGCATCCTCATCATTTTCACTCTGCAGGACAGACAGCATTTTAAATGTAAAAAGGTGTCTGGTGCTCTCTGGCTTGTGAGATGTTGTTTGTGTTTTGACTCTGCAGAAACTGAGGGAAAAAGCCATTAAAAAGAGAAGAGGCACAAAATCAGATAAAATGGTCCGAAAATATTGACAGGAGAAGCAGGGTTAAGATGCGACTGGCAATTGTGTGTGTGTGTGTGTGTGACTCGTGCAGCAGAGCCAAGGACTCGCAGCGTGGACTTGGCCATTGAGGCTGGTCTTGCTGGACAAGGCAGAGTAGCATTGCTTTCAGCTGGGCTGGGAGCTCTCCCTCCTGCCCGTGGCACGATGCAGGACCTGGGCTCCCTTGCGCTGTATCCAAACTGGGGCTGTGGTTTGTAGAACACCTGGAGCAGAGCAAAAACCTTACAAAAACTTACCATAGTGACTAGAAGGGGCTAGTGGGCATTTAAAATGAAAGTTTATGTGTTAACCCGAGGGAGCCCACTTAGGAAAAAAAAAAAAATTACGTCTCGTTTTCTTCAGGAATTTCTTGTCGAAGAAAGGCTCCGGGCTCCTTTTGCCCAGCATAGGACACAAAGCCGAATATTTCCCACTAGATGGCACTATTGCCTTAAGAACAGAAAAATCGGGTTTTCAACTGCAGTTTTAAAAGCTGTTTACCAAAGTCAGGTTTGCAAATAAATGTATAATACTCACAGATCGGAGCAGTATCAACAGATGTCAAATGGGGAATTAGCTTGCTGATTGAACGATTGAAGTTTTCTGCCTGATAAGAATGTGAAAATCCCGACATATGTGTTGTAAGATGAACATCACTATCAATCCATTATTGGAGAAAGAGTTTGAATGTAGTTTTTTGGGGGTGGTTAATTTTTCAATATTAAATTAATGAGTCTTTCCAAAGTGAATGGTATTTACCTGGTTATATTCTGACCAATCCTCTTGAAGAACATATATAAAAACAAATCCCAAACTGAAATTCAGATTGAAAATTAACTACTCTTAGCATTTGTCCTTTTAAAATTCCTTCTAGTTCTTACCTAGTTCAAGAAAATGGCAGGTTGCAAGATTGTTATATTCTGTGTGATTGGTCAGTTGCGATGGCTGATTGCCAAGTTGCTCCACTATTCCCTTTGTCTATGACTGAAATAGATGTTTTTCTAATGAATTCTGCAAAATCTTTGAATCAAGAACGTACTCACTGCTTTAAGCTGCAACTTCTGTTCATTTTCTAATCAAAGATGGAGTCAATTGCACCTGCAGAACCCTTAGGATAGAGCTGAAGGGAATGTTGCTATCACAGCAACTTGTTTGGATAATTATGTTCTTCAACTTATTAATTACGGTTTTAAAAGAAAGTTTGTTTTGCTCTATCTTTTATTGCAGTGCTGTTCCAGAATGTTGTTTCTCTAATGCTTGGAAGTTTTCTTCTGAATCCAGCCCAAATTTATTCATTTTTCCAGGCTATACCTCTTTGTTCTTCTGCCAGTATGATTATCTTCAGAAGTCCTTGTTCCCGCCTTTGGTATTTGCCCCACTGATGAGAGCAATCATCTTTTCTCCTAGTTTTTGTTTCTCTGGACTAAAACCACCAAATCCTTCCATCTCCTCTGAAGAGAGGTTCTTTTCATTGCCTTGATTATTCTTTCTGGGTGGCTCTGGGTATTTTTCTGTTTCAGACCATTTTTATTGAGCACAGATGACTAGAAATGGTGCACAGTATTCAGGATAAGGCCCGACAAGCGCTTTGTATCATCCATTTATCAATTTCATTGTACCATTGTAGTGTCTCTGTGGGAAGTGGCTCGATATCTGTGATCAGTTAATAAGCTTTATTATCCTCAGTTGCTTCAAACTGATGAGTCTTTTTCCCCCTAGAACTTAATTAATCCAGACATTTTTTGGTGGTCTTTGGTGTCTAAATGCTTTTCATATGAATGGCATGGTTATTTTAGAAATGCTGAACTTTGGACATCCATTTGCACACATACCATGACAGTGGTGTCTGTGGATGCCACAGTGCATCGTGGTGTGCTCCTCTATTGCTAAAACTTACTGCAGGGTGATGCTTTGCATTAAGCTGCCTGAACAGAGTTTAATAACCAGCCTTACAAAGTTTCAAAGTAGGTACCTGAAGCTTGATGATGCAAAGGAAAATATCTTGCTTAGCTCTTTTTATGTCCACTTTGCCAAGAGAAGAAATAGATGTGAAGAGCATCACTATAAAACTTGTTGAAATATAGGACACCATTCAATGGGCAGGTCTCTGTCAGTATTAACAGAATGAAATACTAGAAATTCCTCATGAGAAGAATGGAACTTATGTACATGGTGGTTTGCAGCAAGAGCTTTAAATAACATTGAAATATTTTATAAGTCATCTAACCTTGCCTTTTGATTTATTGATGACATGGCTCTCATTTCTTGAGACATGCGTTTTTTCTTGTATTTGCCTACCTCCTAAATTTGCCAAGGGCCTTCATAGGCATCTCCACAATATATGTATGGCACTTGTTACAGATAGAATACCCTTCTAAAAATATTTTCTGCAATGATTCTGGATTTGTGTTGTTTATCTGTAAGTCCTGGGTCATCCAGAGCTTTGAAGTCTGGTGCCATCTTGGTCAGATGGCACTTTCCCCAGGCTATTTGGTGCCATCGCTTCTTGTCTGAATCATGCGAGCAGTAACAGGCAAACAGCCAACATGTATGGGGCTGCCCGTCACTGAAATACCCTGTTAATGTATCTAAATCTCTGTGCACCCACAGGATGTGGTTATTGTTCTCATGGTTCCTCTTGCACAATTCATCTACTGTGCAGCTTTCAGACTAAAGTCTTTGGGTCAGGAACATTTTCTTACCTTTTGTGCAGCAGGGCTAGATTTCGCAGGTGATGTGTCTGCAAAGCAGATGCAGCCTTACCATTGTCATTGCTTGGTGCAACGTGCTCCCCTAGTGCCGTGAGTCGGCTGCGGACACATCCACCCTCCTGTTGCACAGCATCATCACTCTCTGTGCCCGAGTGTTGTGCACTTACAACAGCTCCATCATCTAATATAAATAAAAACAACCCAGGCATCTGGATGAGTGTTTACATGCACAAATTCCTATGAGTAATAAAGGCAGGGAGGAAGGATTAGAGGGAATATGATCAAAAGGCAGATTGCCTCTTGCACTAAGAGCCTTCCTAAGTCACCCCTGAATTATGTGGGCCTTTAAATGTTCTTGAAGGTAATTGTACACTTTTCTCTTATTTTTGAACAGGCTTAAAAGTAGCTTCCTCCTTATCTCCCTGAAGCATGGAGTGCACACAGGGAACAAAGCTGCTTGGGAGATTTGGCTGGACCAAGGACAGGAGATTTTTCACAAGGCGAGCTCTTCCCCCCTAGCTGCTGTCTGGGAGACTTCTCAGAATTTGAATAGATGGGCTGTTCTTATAGGGTGGTTTTTGTTGTTGTCGTTGTTGTTGCTTTAACCCGGCCTTGGAATAATATCAGATAAATGAATACTTCAACAAATGGTGAAAGTTGCCTGAGAGAAATTGCTTTTGGCAACTGTTCCTCCTAATTAAAATGAAAGTCTGAAAAGTTTTAGTCTTTGGGAACAATTAATCAAATGCTGGCACTAGATAAGATACAGATAATGCTTTGTGCCTATTAACTGCTTTCTACAATTAGCATGTGTGTTCAGCCAAATGCAGCCTGACCCTGATGTGGTGGGAAGGAGAGGTTTGGATTGAATAGAGGGCAGCACCTGTCACTTGCCCTGCTGAGCCAACCAGTGCCTTCCCACCTTCCTGCTGACAACAATAAGAACAATCAATAGAAAGTTTCAGTACTGAGAGACACCCAGACTGTCCCCAGGACCCTGCAGTGGGCAGCAAGGGTCTTTGTTCTGGTAGCTTAGATGCAGCAGCTACAACATCTCTGTGAACTTTTGAGTGGATGGCCAGAAAGAAAACAGGGAAAGGAAAGAGAAATTCTCTCCCTCTGGGGTCCAAGGTACGAATTTCCCTGCTGGGGACTTAAATGCGGATCCAGAGTGGCCAAAGACAGGTGTGCAGGACCTCCAAGTTGTGTTTAGATCTACTTATTTCTCAGACTGTTAATTAATTAGCAGTCATCAAAATCCTGAGGAAATCTGTCCTCTCTGCCCCCTAGAGTGGCAGCCCCCAGGCTGGGACACTTGTACAGGGATGGAGCTCATTTAAGCCCTGAAGAGGTCACGACTAGCAGCTGGTGGAGGTCCTGGGGGAGGCTCTGGACCCTCAGGAACCTCAGAGGTTGTTCCTGTCCTCTGCCCCAGCTTGGGAGGCCAAAAATATGTTGAGAAATGCCGAGCAGGAGCAACAGACAAAACCAGTGTGTGCACATGTTTACAGTGGTCAGGTGAATCCCCCAGAAAAAAACATGCAGCCGGAGGTTTCGGGAGGCAATCCTGGATTTATGGCAGTCCAGCAGTAGGAGATGTGACCCCAAAACCTGGGAGACTGTGCTGGGTGGGAAAATGTGCAGGCAGGCTCCTGGAGGAAGGCTCTGGAGGACAGCCATGGATCCGCACATGGGGAAGGGACGCGCTGGAGCCTGTGGGACCCAGATGAGACAGAGCAAAGAAATGAAGTTTTGAGCCTGTTATCACACATGGAGAATGTGTGAGTCAGGGGTGTGGGAGAGCTGAGGATCCACATGTTCATGCATGAAAGGGAGAGGGACAGGGAGCAGCCAGCCTGCTTGGCTCAGAAACAGCAGGGACAGGCGCTCAAGCAATGCCTCCAAAGTAAACCCAGCTGTAAGGAGAGTTTCAGACAGCACAGAGTGAGAGTTGGAGATGACAATGTCATCATCTCAGCTGGCGCTGCAGACCTCACCCCTGTCAGCTAAAGCATGGGTATATAAACCAGTGAGCACTTAAGAAGATAAAAGTACAGTCCAAGATAAAGGGGCTGGTTGACATATCCATTCTAAGCAGGGCAAAATGTTACTGCGCGTAGGGGCATTTAAGTGTCGGACAGGGACCACATTCTGGGGATGACAGCCCCACGGGAAGGCCTGAGCTAGACGTGGAGGAGCTCAGGTGCCATGGGAAACCTTGCCTTGCCATCTGGGTTGTGGCCCAGGCAGATTTCCTCAACCGAGGCTCAGAGATGCATAGAAAACTGTGATTAAGCGAGCCACATGGAGAAAGTATTCTCAGAACTCGCTTTAGCCACTGCCACAACCTAATGGTTTCAGAAATGACTGCAAAGTAGTCATGCTGCTCCTTCACTGCTGGGCTTAAATTCGTGGGAGGGATTTATATACAGCTCAGGGTGCCTGCATAAGCCTGTTTTTCCTTTGCTTTGTGTGCAGGAATGAGGGTCTGGAGCCATGGCTGCTCTCTGACTAGGCTTATTCCCGGAATAACTCCTCTCCCAGCCTCCTTTGCTCCGCAAGAAAAAAAAATCTTAAACAAATGTATAAACACTGTCAGCCTTCAGGTTTGTGTTTCTTTCTGAGCCTAATTTAAATGAACAGCAGACATTTCATGGGCTTTTCCAAGAGAACCTACAGGGGCTTATTTTCTCGAGTCTGACTTTCTGACGGCTCTCTACAAGCCTAATCAAAACCAGACTTAGTCTCATGCGAAACAAAATAATATATATTAACGCAGCTACAAAGAACCAGGCTAAATGTAGTAAGTCATAAACCACTACTATGGCAGCAAACATTCAATCACGTGCATGTACCACACTTGGGTTTTGGAACAAGGGGTGCATTTTTTTTGTTCCCATTGTACAAGGAAAGTTGTAGTAGTGAGGAGCTGAGAAAACACGCCTTGCGTCTAGAAAACGTCCCACTTGTGTAACCTGGAGTTTGTAGCTACAACACAAAGGGTATCTCTTTACTTCCGTCCCCACAGGTGGGAATGCTGAGTTGATATCTCATGGTCAGGTGCAACCAGTTCCCTTAGGGAAGCTGAGGGCATGGAAAGCACTCCCTTGGAGCTGGATAGCACAAATTCTAGGACCAAGCTGGATTTAAGGGAGATTTGCCTTTATCATCTTTTCAGGTTTTTTTCTTCAGTACACAGACCATATTTCTGAAACATTCCCAAGTCTTTATTTAGGTGAATTCTTGATGGCGTAGTTAGAGTGGGGAATTCTGCGGAGACATAAAATACTTACAATGTCTTGACAGACAGCTAAACACTGACCTCTAAAAGAAGACTTTTTTCTATTTCTAATTATCCCACAGTGTTCTCATCACATAATATCACCTCCCTCTGTATAAGTTCATGTTCAGTTCCTGACATCTGGAAGAAATTTCTCCTTATCTGGCATGTGCATTTTCAAGAGAAATGTGAAAAGAGGCACTGAACTGATAAAGCAGGGATGTACCTTTGGCTGGACCAGATGGTGAGGTGCTGCAAGCAGAAGGCATTCTGCCCAAAACAAGGAGGAAGGGGAAGGAAATCTCTAGGACTGGGGCAAGATGGAGGAATGGTAAAATCCTGTCCTCATTCAGGAGGTGTCAGTCTGTTTAGCCTTCCCCTCCTAACAGAGACCTTAAGTTTGTCTGAAGCTGGAGAGACATCAGGCGGCTTTAGATTGTGAGCTTTCCTGTCTAATTTGGATTTCAGTGTTTCCAGTTTCTCTGTTGAACTATTGCGTGACTGAAAATCTTATCTGGTAGCAGACAGCCAGCATTGGCCACAGTGTGTATTATATGGTCTGCCTGGTTTCCTTAAACCTTTTGCCTTTCAATAAAGATCAGCTATTCTATGCTGAAGCCACAATTTAGCTCTTGCTGTATTGCCTTGGTGATTTTAGGGTAATGATGATTGCTTTAGCCTAAAAGTCCCAAATTACCTTTTGCAATTTGTCTAGAGGAGAGATTCCTTCAAACACAGTACTTGTCCAAAAGGACCTTTGACATGGGATTTTTAAAATCCCCTCTGTTGTCACCCAGTGATTTGGAAGGAAATGATTCTTTCAGAACAAGCCTGAGCTCCAACAGACTAATAGTTTTTATTTCTAGTCAAATAAACATACTCATGTCCATTACCATTGTGCAGAACACATCAAACTGAGTTGCTGGGATTCAGTGTTATTTGAGGTCCATCTGGCACACGATGCAGGAAAGCATCTCCCACAGAAAGCTGTAACAAGAGCAAGACATAGAGTTACACCAAATCTTATATGGTCATGTTTCATAGCCATGGAGTGATTTGGGTGGATGTAAAACTGGTATCAAATTCATTTTGGTTTGTTGTTTTTTCTAGTGACTTTCACTGAGTGAACAGTGAAATTTTACTTCATCTGCTTTGATTAGACTGTTTGGGTTTTTTTCGAGGACACTCAGAGCATTCAGATCTGCAATTTTGATTCAGGGTCTGTTTAATTGAGATTTTCCGTGGGTTTTGTTTTTGTTAGCTTTGTTCTTTTTTGTTTGTGCTCTTTACTTTGTACAAAGACAGCACACAGAAAAATGTATTAACTGCATGGGCCATGTATTTGGTTTGGTGTCATTATTTTTCACCGCTCTCTGCAGAGCATTGTCACTGATTATTTGTTAAAATATGTTGTAGCCGTTTGATAGGTTTTCCAGTTTTAATGTCTCTCAGCACAGTGCATTGCCATATAACTTGCTTTTGGAAGGGCAGATGACTATAGATAAAACATTATCTTGCTTTGAAAGTATGGAAGATCTTTTTATTCTTGTTTTTACAAGTACTATCCAGTTTTGGCATGAGAACAGCCATGCTGTCAGTATAAATCAAATTCTTTTAGATATTTACCTTTTCATCATTTTCTAAAAAAGTGGATGTGATGACATTTTATGAAATCACCTTTGAAGTATTTTTGGATAGCTGATTTATACTGCACCTTTTTTTAGGCTTTTGTTTTAATCTTTCAGCCTGTCCAGTTTTATAGGTGTCAGGGTGACTCTCAGAAACAGGAATTTCTGTTTCTTTATGTTGCTGTTATAAACAGATGAAGTGATACTAATAGTTGGCTGAAAAACATCAGAATTTGGTAGAGGGCTTTTAACCTCTTTGTGTAGAAGATGAAGCCATTGGAACCCTCTGGGTGGCTTTTTAGCAAGACTAATTTTCACTGTGGAGAGAAAAAATTACTCAGACAGAAGCAATAATGTTACTCTATTATTGCATAGACTTTTGTCTTGGTTTGAAAGACAGGTGTCTGTGAAGGAAGGCAGGAGCCTCCCCTGAAATGGAAAATGTAACCCCCTTCCCTCTGAATTATTATAATTTTTTGAATTAAGGCACTTTCAGGCAAAGATATGAGGGGGGGTAGGAATAACAGTTCTTTACTAATATATATATATATGTATAACAAGGCAAAAGAACACCAATAACTACGGCAATAACAGCAAACAGCACCACAAACCCAGTGCCGGCCTCTCTCGGCTGTCGGGCCCTTTCCCCGTGGGTGCAGTTCCGCTCACAGCCGGCAGGGGCGCTGGCGGCTCCCGGTGAGCGGGGCGGGTGCGATGGTTCCCCCGCGGCTGCAGGGGGCGCTCCGGAGCGGGCT
>VZTI01005612.1:800321-891273 GCA_013397865.1 Struthidea cinerea | reverse complement strand
GGGAATCCCGGGTTTTCTCCGGTAGAAGAAAGGCAGCTGGAAAACCTGCGGCAGCAGGACGGACAGCAGCCTCTCTCCCTCCGAATGAACGCCGAGAGCACTAACTGCCCGCCCAGGTGACAAAAAAGAGTGGCTCCCCGGACCCCTCCCCCTGTGGCCAGGTCCCTTTGTTTTTTTTCCCCCGAGCACCCAGCAATTTGTTGCTGTGGTAACATGCATGGGGGGAAAAAAATTCCCCAAGAGAGAAGAGAAAGAAAAAAAACAAAACAGAAGGTGAACTCCCAAAACCCCAACAACTTTTAAGGGGTTTAATGATGCCTGTTGCACTGGATTGGAATAAAATGCGAACACATTCCTAGGAAATGACTATTAAAATTGTAATCCTGGATTATGCATGACTTTGGTCAATGTTTGAAGAGTGTCACCAGGGACCGATTTGCAGCCTGGTTTATGGTGTTTTCCAGTTGCTCCAGAGGCCAGGGCAGTTCAGACAGCAGAAGACATTTTTACCTCCAAACACCAAATTTTGTATCATGCAGGCTCATGGAGTGCAAAAAGCCTAGAGATGAAAAGCCTGTATGAAGAGAAAAGCCATTCTCCAGGGGTGTTGCAAAAGTGACACTTGGTCGGCTATCCTTAAAAATGGGTGCAAAGGAGAATATTCCACGTGTGCTTGCACCTGGCTTCACAGAGGACGCCACTGACTTGTGCCCTTTTGTTCTGTAAAGGGGAAACAGAAAGGTGCATTCTAGGTATTTTCATACAGAAAATGATCGAGTCAATCTTTAAATTGCCTTGCAATGATAAATAAACCAAATTTTCTCATGCATGAAAGTAAGTGTATTGCACTTAATGAAAGTGGTGATCATTCAAGTTCTGTGTACAATTGAGGAAGTGGCTTTTTCCCTAAAATTGAATGCCTTGTCTTGTGGCAACATAGTGGATACCACAGTAATGATATTAAATCAGGTTACATTGAAAAATCAGACCTATGTCATTGGGAGAGAGCAGGTTCATTAATGAAGGACAGAGGCACAGTAATTCACAAGATCAAATTGGTAAAACCAGAACCTCCTGAGCTGTATTCGGCTGTTCTCTTACTCAGTTATTTCTCACAGGAAGCCCAGATCCTGCAGAAGAGAGTGCAGCCACACGAATGAAGTGTGAGTCAGTTTGCCCCTTGCCAGCAACAGCAATCATTTCTTTATCCCATTTGTAGGTGATTTTGAGATCCTGTCTGGGTCGTTTTCTTCCTTCTTGTGTAAATAGTCTTCTACATTCCCGTTGTACCAAATCTGAGTCACAGTATCAAACTCCAAACTCAGTTTTCTTGCACGTGGTGCTGGCAGTCTTTTGCATGGCCCCTGATTACTTGTGGTGATGTAAATACCACTGGGGTGCTAGATGTCACCCACAAATCACAGCCTGGTGAGGACCTCATAGGTGAACCCTCTAACTGTGCCTTTCATAGAAGGTTGGTTAATGAACAGCAACAGTGAAGGTTTTCTTCTGGACACAGAGCATCAAGGTATGTGTTTTTTGGACCCTTTATGTAGACATACTCCAGATGTGTTCCTTGCTGCTTGGTAATCACTGCATTCCCCAGATAACTCTGTGATTATGATAATATTAGCAAAATTCTAGTAATAGATGTGCACAGGAGCTTTCAAGTATATAAGAATTTCCTGCTTGAAAAGAAGGAGGTTCAGGTATATTTTTCTTTATTATCTTCCTAGGAGGATTGTCTTACATGTCTTTAAAAGGAGGAAAATGGTGATAAATACACAGACTGTATTTTTGCTACCTCTCTGATTGCCAGGAGATAACAGCAAAATGGTTTCACTACTGCTGTGCTATTATTTTTACACCTGGATATTATGCCAAAGTTTTCCTTTTCCTTCTTTCTTTTCTTTCTTTAATTTTTTTTTTTAAAGGTAGGGGAAAATTGAAGTTTACTGTTAAGTTATTGCTTGCCAAGCTTTTTCAGCTGCAGGATATAATGGAAGCCAAACTCTTTGGAACCTATTAGGGCTGTCAGTATAATTAAGGGGAACTGCATGGTGATAAAATTACAGATCTATGCCATAGTGCTCACGTGTAATAGATGGCTGTAGACATATATATGTTTATTATGCCAGGGTGCTGTGGCATAGCTCCATATTTTTCTTCAAGTGCAATTTCTCTGGATTGTTGTATATGGGTGTACATACATACACATAGGATAGAGAAAAAATGAAATATCTCCTCCCCTTGTGTTGTCTGAGTCTTTGAAGACAGCATGTGCTCATAATGATACAGTCATTGACAAGCAGATGTTCCAAAGCTGGGTTTAAGTGTAGCATAAATCAAGATTTCAACAATTGCTTTAAATTTTGATATGGCACTTTCAAAACACCATGTATTTTGAATTTATGAAAGACAGAAATATAAATGCTTTCATTTTGTCTCATACGTAAGCCCCAGTAGTGTTTTGGGGTTTTTTTCAAATGATGAATTCCTTTGTCAGGAGCCATGCTGTACAGCACACCCACAGTTCCTAGTGGAAAATTTGAAAGAAGTCTTTTTTTTCAGACCTGGACTTGTTCAGGCTCTCTCTGCCTTGGCTGGTATGTGCAATGCACCAACTTCCTTTGAGTAGTTCCCATCAGGCTATTTAAGAAGGTTTCTGTTTACCAGAGGAAGACATGGCTTTCACTCAAATATAACATATAATGATTCTCACAGCCACATCAGCTTTTATGAAAGTAGTTTTAAAGGCCCTGATTACAACAAAACGTGTCAAGAAATGTGTGTTTGAGTCAGAAAACCCAACCTATGTTCTTATGCCTGTTGGCACAGGAGGAGAGAGAGAGGGCCAAGGCGAAATGTAAAGGGGTTGCAGGAGGATATTGCCTGTGTTATACCATCTTCCCTTTCCCAGTGGGAATCTTCCTCCGAGGATGGTACAAGCAGCATGTTTCAGGCTGTGAAAACTGAGAGATCCCCGACCACTGCTGTTTGCCACTGAGCCCTGCCCTGCATCAGCCAGCTAAGTCCTGGCTCCCTGTCTTCTTTGGCTTGCCTATTGTGTGCTTTGAGGGGAAACTCCTGTCCACAGCTCACCTGGTGCTGGGGCTGACACGTGGGATGGACACACAGACAGAAAGCATCTAGGGGACAAATAATGTCCAATGCTCCCAGAAGCCTGTGCTTTAGCCCAGAAACTCTCTGGACAGCTCCACAAAGCTGAGATTAACTCAGAAGGACATTATCTTGTGCAATTTCCAATGGGTTTTGATAGGATGCAGCCTCTTCTGTGGGACAGTCTGCTGGCCAAAGTCATGCTCTGGCCCAAGGAGACCATATATCACACGGGATCTTAGACTCCACTCTAAAGTGAAGTAAGGCCAAAAGACTCCCTCATTAAGCTGACGTTTGGGGCACTCTTGGGTTTTGACGTTTGACTCAGAAAATAACCCCTAACAAGGCAGGGAATTTAATTGTAAGGCTGCTGAGTTTTCCAGAGTTACAAGGATGAATAGGACACAGTGGTTCTGTATTCTATAGCTACACAGATCACATGGCAGAATTCAGCTGTGTGAGCTCCAAAGCAACAGTTTGTCTCTTATTGATAAGTATTTGTCATAAACAGATGAAGGAAACACCCCCCTCCACAAATCCTGGTTAACTTTTCAAGCTGCGAGATAATTTGTCCATAGTTAAACAGAAGATATTTATAGAGGCATTAGCTGGTTGTACAAAATACTTCAGAAGTTTGTTTAGAAGTGATTGAAATCAGCTGTTGCTGAACTGAAAAACCAGCCACACAGGCTAAGTCTACAGCCTTTTGTCTGTCTATTGTCTATTAGTGCAATGCTTTCTTCTTCCAGCAACATTCCCAACTCAGGGAAATAACATCAATCTCCTGTCTTTCATTGGTGGGTATTAATAATTCAAGGATTAAACTCATCATTGAACAGGGCAATTTAAGTGGGTTTTAATGAGAAACTGCTCCAGTTCTTGTATTAAAATATATTAAAAATATTTCCGTGTTTGAGAAGTCAAGCAGTGAAGCATCAGGAAAACCAATGCAGCCCCCAGCCAATGCCCCCTTTGCCAGCAGTTGTAAACCTAGTCAAAAGTGAGTGATGTGGAAGATGACAGAGGGCCCTTCCCTTTCAGAGTCCTGCAGGTCAAAATCTACTACTGCAGTAAGCTACAATTAAAAAAATGTTGGTGTCATTGTGAACCAGGCTGCTCTGTCCTCATCCAGCCCTGCTGGCTCTCCCATACATGTGCTGATCCCTTCTGTTCTGGCAGTCCTTCTTCTACCCCCCAGCAAGTTGTAGGCCCAAGTACAATGGCATGTTTTGTACAAGCTGAGTAGAACAAAAAAATGTCATTAGGGTAATGAACTGGACCTGTCTCATGTGCAAAGGAGCTTTCCAGACCATGCACTTCTCAAGGCAGCTAATGCTCCACTGGTGCCCTTCCTCCAGGCCATTTCTGTAGTATATTTCTAAACACGAGCATTGCTTTGACTCCTATAAAATACTCAAACAGATTACTGATTTCAGGGAATTAATCACTATGTTGATAAGCAGCAAGTCACTGATATTTTAATTTTTTTTTGACTATTTGTTTTTCTTTCTACATATAAGTAAGTACCATTAGTTAAAAAGCATGATTAACTTGATAATATTTAAATATCCTAGGACAACCCCTCTTATAATATCCTCATTTATGTGACAGCAGCAACACCTCCACAGCTCAACCAGACCTTGGCATTCCTGTCTAACACCTGCACAGCTCAGAGCTGTGCTCTTCCTTGGCATATTCCCTGGTGGGAACATCACAGCCTTGACACTGGGGTTGTCCTATGACTTGATGTCTCCCAGCGGTGGATGGTTTTCTGGGGACATAGTTCCTTGATGAATAGCATGAAAAATGCTTTCATAACAGAAAATGCCAGAGATGCCTTTAAAAGATTTCAATACAAGGGGCCTGAATGTGAGGTAAAAGGGAAACTCTCCATATTTAATCTCTAAATTGGAAGTTTATTGCTGATGTTTACACAGATGCCATAGAGCTGGAGCCACTGCACATCTGGGGAGTAGGTGGTTAAATCTCCCTTTCAGTTTTTTACTGAAAACACAGTCAGAGGAGGCTGGCTGACAGCATGAATAAATCAACATGCTATCCACAGGAAATAAGGAGATAGCTGGAATGAAGCATAAATAATGTAATACTGACATGGAGAGATTATTTCATACGTCTTTTTAAGAGGGCTATAGTGAATGGCTTGCTTGAAAATTTCTGGGAGAGCTGCTCTAAGTGCACAGTTATGAGTGACCACTTCCATGCAAAAGGCTGGATTAGCAGGATTCCACATGGCCACAGTCACAGAGGCAGGGAAAGATGTGGGAGACAGAAGACAAGATGGAAAGATCTTTTGACATACTCTATCCTATCTTTGGTAGGGGAGTAAAAGAACAAAGACCTTTTGGTTTCAGCAACATGAAAAAAGTGATTTTGTCTTTTCCATAAAACTTTCCAGATTAAAAGAATGAAGAGGCATGCAGTTTTTTAATAATCTGCTTTTCCCCATAAAAAAAGTTCCCACATCTTATCTTTGAGAATAATGGAGTTGCTTGCTTAGGCAGAAAAATAAACCACCTATTCCTTCCCAGTATTTTTCTTCTCGGAGCAAAAGCTCTGTCCCCTCTCTACCTGCTTGCACTTGGGCATGGAAGGAGAGGTAGCAGCCCAAGAGCAGTGTTAGCAAGAAATCTGGGCTGACACTGAAAAACTTGGCTGATGTCAGCAGAACAGGTGGTCTGGTGTAGCCAGAAGTGCTACTGAGGGGGTGTCTCAGCCATCCTGTCAGTCATGGTTGGGTGCAATTTTGCCTTGTGCTCCCACAGGGACCCACTTCATGCTGGGGTTACAGCCCTGAAGTCTGCAGAACATCTGGAAGCGCTCACTTGCTAGGTACTTTAGGAAGACTCATAGAAGCCCAGGAAGATGGTGACTGGAGAGCGTAAGCTCCTAAGAACCTTGTTGTTTCCTAGCAAGCTCCATCAGGTTCCAGGAAATAAAACCATTCGGGTGATCAGATCTTTGTCCTTGCTGAGCCAGTAGAGGTCCTGGTGTTACCATTTTGCAAATCCATTGCAAGCCAGCTGCACAGGGATGTTGGCTGGAGAGCTAAATCCCTGAGAAACACTATTACAGGAAGTTAAAACTCCAGTTTGAATTCCAGTGACTTCCCATTGGATTATGGGCACATTAGTAGGTTTCTGAGACAAAATGATTAGAGGAAAAAGAAATGGTGAGATTTTCTGAATCACTACGGTTGTATTTAATGCAAAGTATAGGCATTGTCCAAGGGAGAATGCATGGAAGACCCTGGGATAGGCGCAGCATCTATTAATGAGAATTTCGGCTGCTGACAGGGTCTGCATTTCCCAATTTGTGTGTTTGAGGCTTTGTTTCTGAAGTAGCTGTGATTGCTAGAAGACACCCGAGCTGTGCCAAGGATAATTTATATTCAGATGCTTTGAATGGGTGACATACTTGTTTATCTGCAAGACCTTAAGTTTTATTGTACCAGACCAGCATTATTTCATGGGGTATTTTTCGTGTACTTGTGTCATAATGCTGTCCCCAAACCACATGCAGTAGCATCTCTGTCCAGTATTAGGAATTTTGAGATACAAGAAAACCAAGACAAGAGGGGTCATGAGGGATTCTTAAAATTCCAGAAAAGTTTCGTTGCATTCAGGTGACCAGAGAAATATTCTCCCATTTCCACTAAGTGTGTGGAGTCTTTCCAGGATCCTGTAGAAGCCCCAAATGTACTTCCTGTCATGGCAGAGCCCTACAGAACTCTGCACATCTGTAAAGCTGGACATTTGGCTGGTTTTGCACAGTCTTATTTTGCTTTTGTTGATGGAAATTCCATCCTTGCTGATTATGCTTCTCTGTTGGTTTGGGTTTTTTTTAGCATGCAACATGTTGGAATTAGATTTAGCCAAGATGGTTAGAGAGGTCTGCCAGCTATTTCAGGATCATCTGTGTTCTACAAGCTGTTGCAACCACAGTCTTTTCTGTTGACTCAGAGCCTGTGCTATAGGCTTTCCCACATTGTCTGGGTCCATTTGTCATCGCTTGCTTTTAAAATCCAGCACAGAAAAATAAGTGGGTGCACTCCTGCACTGAAGGGTAACATCTGTGTGCAGTGCAGAATGCGATAATCCTTCATGGTGACTTTGGTAACTTCTCTGTGGCCAGCTCTAGATGGTCTCTGATGTCTTTTTCTTTTGCTAAATGATGGCCAAAGTCTCTGAACAGTTGTTAATGGTTTGTAAGATGATTTTGTCCTTTGCGATTATCAGATGATGAGGTGGTTGTTTGTAGAGCCTCTTCCCTCTGCATCAATATTTTTTGGACTGATGCTCTGTGATTGATAATATCTGAGATAAGGACAGCTCCTAAGCAAAACATATCTTCAAGCTGTGTTGAAGGCATTAATTTAAGATCCACCCCATGCTATACTGAACCAAACTGAATCCAAATAAATGCAGGGAGCTTCTAGCTTAGAATATTCTTTATTGTTTTATGCCTTTAAGAGTTGGCATCTTCAAGATAGAGACACCTTTTTGTTCATCTTCCCAACAATTTTTGTGGCTGGATAACTAGCTGAGAGAAACAGGCTTCTTAGCAAATGATCCTCCTAAACTAGCAGATGTTTTCCTTATTTGAACTGAAACAATCTGAACTCTATGTCCTGAATCTCTATTGGCTGCAAAAAGGTTGTGAAATTCCTGTTGTAGCAAAGTTCTCTGGTGGGCTCAATTTGCTACCCAGGTGGTGACTTTTGACTGAAGTCTTTAACATTAGGTTTTTTGTGGATCTAACGTCTCTTACCTCCATCATTTTATTGGCAGCTCTTTGCTGGCATGTGTGCAGAAAAGCCCAGCAGACCGGAAATCTGAGGTTAAATTTGTAGGGAAGACAGAAGCAGGGAGACCGGCAGAGACACGAGCTCAGGGGCAGTGCAGGGAGGTGGTGCCCACTGAGACTGTAGACCAGGGTGTTAGACCTTGCAGTAAAGGCTAAACAAAGCCTCAGTCAGTGCAGTCAGGAAAGTCTGAGGCACAAAGGCATTTGGGCTGAAGCACAAAGATGGAAGATCAGAGCAAAGAGACAATGTCTGGGCAGACAGAGAGATTACAAGAAGACTCATTTGGTCATTGCTGTCTGTGAGCTGTTATTTTGTGGAAAATTACTCCTTGTATTGAAGGTAGAGAAATGGCTGCCTGAGGTATCAGTCACTCCAGCAAGACTCATGTTAGCAACTTCCAGATCAGTTTAAAAGCTCCTGGCCTCTTTTGTTTCTTGAAAAGCCTGTTTTGCAAAACTTAGGTCATGCCAGTGGTTTGAATTTCTCTTCGAATGTGGAAAGCTACAATGCCTGCTTGCCCTACTGCTTTCTCTGGTGAAATCCCCTTATTTTTAAAGGGCCAAAGAGGCTTATTGGCTTTAATATGAAAGTAGTCAAAAAACAGATGACTGTTTCTTTTCTTACAGTCACGAGGAACATTTTCTAACACCTGTCCCAGAAAACTCTTTGGTGGCTTTCTCCCAGTGTCACGTAGCAGTGACTCTGTGACTGCCTGAATTATCTTGGACAGGCTCAAGAAGTGGGTGCATGGATTTAGGCATCCCAAGGGCAAGGTGCTGCACCTGGGTTCAGCATGTGAGACTCCTCAGCTGCATGCTTGGGGGAGAGTGGAAGACTGCAATGGCCTGATGAAACCAAGGCCAGTCTGGTGTCCCTGTAACCATGCTTCCGGCAGCTGCCGAAGGAAAGGAAGCATGGTAGAGGAGTGATTCTTCTGTACACTCTTGCAGCCTTTTGAATCCGCTGTCCCAGAGGAGACAAAGCTTTGGGCAATCAGATCCTTCAAGCCTAAGAAAGGTAAAATTAATGGAATTTTCTACCAGCCCTGGTAATTCTGTATTAATGATTTCTCAACCATGATATGAGCCAACGTCCTACAGGCTGTTTTGTGACCCTCAATTCATGTTGTTACTGAGTTAAAGTCAGACTCTTACTTGTGTTCTGGGTTGTGGTTTGGTATGGTTTATATGAGTTAGTGACCATAATCCTGATGATGAAGTGTTTTCTGGTGGTTTCTGTGCTTGTGCTGACAGTACTGCTCTTGCCCCAGAAAAAAACAATAACTATACTTTATGTTAATTTGCTTTGAGGTATTTGCCACAGCTAATAATTCTTCCCTTTCTAGGCTTCTGTTTTCTTTAGAAAACAGTTTAAAGGTTGCATGGTGCTCTTCTTCTGCTTCTGGACAGAGTCCAGAAAAACAAAGTTTAGAAGTTACACTCTAATTAAAACAGTCCTTACTGAGAGCTATCAAGCCATGAAGCATATCTGTGTTTTCAACTCTGAACTTCCTTCCTGAGGACATTATATGTTTTAATGAAAATGAACATGATTTCTTCAGCATCTTTTTCCTCTTCATGAACCACAGAGATAAGGTCTGTCACATATGTTGTGTATCAGAGAAGCACTCAAACGGTTAAGAGAAAACCAAAATATTTCAGTCAGCCTGTTTCATTGTGACAATTTTTTTATTTCTTTAGCAAAGGGGGAAAAAACTGACGTTAGCTGCAGGCCCTGCCAAAATAGACATTTGTTTCACATTAGCTGCGCATATCCTTTCCTAAGGGCTTACTACAAATTGAGACACAGCTCTGGGCATAGATCTGGTTTATGTAAGGCATTTTTTATAAAGATAAGTAAACTTCACACTCAGAAGTTTCCTGTCTCTTCTTCTAATTCTACATTGATTATGTCTCTGCTTAACACCTAAAATCTGTGAGCCTGTCTCACCTAGGGAGAGGTGTCCCAGAATAGGAGGGAGTGATGTAGTTAGGTGGCCTTCAAAGATCCTACAACCAATTAAAGAATGATAAGATATTTAGAGCTTTGGTGTCATTCTCAAGGCTTAAAATATGCTCCACCTGGGCTCAGGTGAGTCTTGTAGAGAAAGGCATAATTCTTCAGCACATCTACTTAGCAATCTACAGCAAGTGGAAGAAGATTTTCTTCCAGACATTTTTTATTTTTAGGTGAAGTGGAAGCAATCCATTGGCCAGTCCATTGCCAGCAGCCTAGTTCATGCATGAGTAGTAACTTCTTTTGAAATCAGATTTTCACATGTTCCAGATGCAAGAAGCAGTTCGTGGATGGCCACATGGATGCCAGAGGACTCCAGAAGTAGTGATTACTTATACTTTTAGACTGAAGAGTATTTGAAAGTAAAACTCACCACAGACTTCAGCGGCTACATTTTCTATGGTGATAGGCAACACAAGTGCCATGAGAGGTCACTGCCTCTCAAGAACCAGACTGTTGATTCTTTGGATAGCACAAAACCCAATATAAATATCAAGAAGAGAAAGCAAAATACAGTGTTCTTCACTACCACAACCCCTGAATGAAAGTGAGTTGCTGGAAAGCTGAAACCCAGAAATACCTTGTCAGCTCCCAGGCTGTACTCTGTTCCTCATCATGATGAGCTGGAGGAAACAATAGGGTTTTCAGCCTGCTCTGGAGGTCAGTGGACTTGTGTGTCCTTTGATCAAAGAAGGAGGGAGCCGTGTGTAGCTGAGAGATCTGTGTGAGTTGTGCCTTGCCAGCAAATCCCTCCTGAAAAAAGCCCACGGGAGGCTCCTGCTGCTGTCTGGAAAGAGGGCAGAGGAAAGCAGACAGGAAGGGAGTTAGTGCAGTTCCAGGTAGACAACATGCTTGGCAGAGCATCTGGCTTTAATCACATCCCCAGCTGGAGATTAGTAGCCAAGTTTGGGTCTACCAGCTGTGCCTGGCATGGTAAGGGGAGGAACGTCTGCTGTTTCTGTCTGCATGGTCTCTCCACAGAGGGTTTGGTCTTGGGTTGGAAGGGTGAACATCTGAAAATGAGGTGTGAGACTCTGGCTGAAGGGAGACAGGACATCATTATGGAAGTATTCTGCGCAGAAGATGAGCACGGCCAGAAGTGCCCTGCTCACTTCAGGAGAGCCTCCACTGGGAGCAGACACATCAGCTTGTGGGCAGCCCTCAGGAGTCTCCATTCACAGAATATGAAGAAAATGCAGTGATTGGAATAGGAGTTAATTATTTTCCAGTCTTGCAGAGGAGACACCAGGAAGACATAAATGACCTCTGTGATGAGAGAAGAGATTAAGTAGGAAAATCTTTACCCAGAAAAGTTAGAAGTTCAGCAATCTGTAGCTCAGGTTTCATTTTAGACAGTACAGTATGATGTAGGCAATGCTGGGGTTCTTTACTGTTTAAAATTTGGGTGAGGCTGCTACTTGACATGCTCACGCTGCATGCAGTACAGAGAATGAGGTAAGTTAATGAAATCACTGAGATATCACAGTGGCTCCCTAAGCAAGAGAGATTCCACCTCAATGGTATTTTGATTCCTCATTGTTTGTTGGATTGATTATTTTAAACTATCATCGCAGTGTGGAAACAAAAATTCCTTCACCAATATTAAAACCTGAAATTAAATGAGAATATAGTATTTTCTTAACTGAAATTTTAAATTTTAATTGTTTTTTCTTTTTTTTTTTTTTGTCTTTCTCTATCATAAGACCCGTTATAGTCATCAGAAATGATTCAGGCTGCAAAATAAATCAAGAGTCGTATGTGACTGAAATAAAACATCTAAAGTCTGACAACTTTTTTTCTTCTGTAGAATGTCTGAGATTGAGAGGAGGAGATACTCCTGTTTATATTTGGTTTTGGTTAAATCACTTTGGAAAAAATAGGATATTGGTCCCATCTCATGAGTGGTCTCAACCATCTAAACAGGCCCCACTTAGACTCTGATGTCTGTCAAGGGCCTGTCTGCTCTGACCTGTGCTCCTCTCTGATTTGGCTGCTCTGGCAATGAAGTTAATCTCCTGTTCCCGAGGACCAGAGCCTACAATGCTTTTCTCTGCACATGCTGGGGCAACCTCCAGTGTCTCAGTGCAGGGAATAGATTCTGGGAGCTTACAGTCAAACTAACTTCTGCTAGTTCCATGAGAAAATGTGGAGGACAGGTAGAGAAAATCGCAGTTCTCCTGATGAGACTTATGGAGGGGGGAGATATTTCAGAGGCAAACTTGGACAAGTATAACTTGACAGGGTCCTCAGGGAAGTGGTCACAGCACCAAGCCAAGAAGCATTTGGACAGTGCTCTCAGGCACGTGGTGTGACCCTTGAGGATGTCCTGTGCAGGACCAGGAGTTGGACTTGATGAACCTTGAGGGTGCCTTTCAACTCAGCTTATCCTGTGATTCTGTGATTCTGGGATAATTGCCTTGGATATGCCTAGCTGTTCAAAAGCAGCTGAAAAAGTGTTTGCTAAACAATGGCAAATGCTTATTTGGGGATCCAAATAGGAACAAATCCCCTTTTTTCATGAAAGGGAGTATTATAAAGACATACTCTGTTTTCTTCAATGTTTGTTTAAAAGCTTTAGTCAGCTATATAATTATTGCCAAAATAAGTAATGGATACAAATTCTCTAACATCTGAGTTCTTTTAGCTTAAGGAATTTTATTTCATCTTTCAATAGGATTTTTTGGCAAATTACGTTTTCCACCTTGATTCAGTAGCAAAGACTTTCTGCTTTCCAGGGCAGTAACTCACATAAGATGGTCCAAATGAGATCATGAAGTTTTTATCTATGCCTTTTTATTTTCTAGGCACATATGTTCCCTTTCCTAAAACATGTTCCTTCTGAGTAACCTATGCCAACTCATCTCCTGGTCAAAATGAATATAGTAAAAATTATTTCAAGACTTTCACTTTAAAAAAAAAAAAAATTAAACCTTGCTTTTAGTCAGCGGGAAAAGGTATATTTTATCATTTAAATGCACGTGGAGACTTCATTTATACAAACTTGGTCTTAAATCAAGTGTTACTTCAGCTCAGCCCTCAGTTGTGCCTGTTTGTCCATGAGGTCCAGTTTCACCAGTGTCCCAGTGCTGGTGAGAGCACCAGGGCAGGAATCTTAGGGGCCGTGTCTGGTGTTTGCTCTTTAGGTCACCTTCCTGAGCATGTCCCAGGCTGCCACTGCTGTGTGTGGGGATGGTGCTGTGGCCAGCTCGTCAGCCCTGCCGTCTCCCCTTGCCAGCGTGGCAGGCATGACACATGGCAAGAATTTTGTGGGTGATGTGATCCTAGAGACTGATGTTGTCAGAGGGAGACTTGACACAATGAGTGGTTGTCTGAGTCAATACTGGGATCTCCTAAACCTGAAGGAAAGAGCTGCAACATTTTTAGAGGGACCACTGGAGTCCTGCTCTTCGGCCATCCAATCAGGATAGAGGCAAATCCAGGTCACGCTGCTAGGACCAGGTTTCGTTCTCAAGCTTGTACTAACATCCTTTCCCAGCACGAGCCCTTTTGTTTGAACACACAGCACTTGTAGTCTGTGCACGGGTCTCAGGCTGCATACAGAAACTACCTGTGTCTACCTGTAAGCCCACCTGGATGCTATCAGGTCAGAGGGGATGGTCTCTGCTGGGCAGCAAAGCTGGCACTCTTCAATGCTTCCCCGTGGAGGAGAGCAATAATCTGGCCATTCCCTCCTGCACGGGCCGGGGGAGTGGGGCAGAGGAGCAGACGACATATCTGCAATACCCAGGACCGCCCTCCTGCTGCAGAAGGGAGTGAAGGTGGCTGCTGCCTGAAAGGAAAATGGGAATGGGGACTGTCTTGGGGTGACTTTATAATGTGTATCCCCTATTTCTACCCTATGCCCACCAATCTTTTCCGTGTCTTTAAACTGAGCCTGAGAAGGACAGAAAACAAAAAACTTTTCGAAGCAGTTGTTTCAAGGACACGGAGATACGCTCCTCTGTTTCTGTGGTACCCTTGGTTTTTTTTTTTCGGCTCTTTTTTTCTCCCAGCGAGAGACGGAGGGTTGAATTTCATTTTCCTAGGATTTTTGGTTTTTTTTTCTTTTCTTCTCTTCTGGACTGTTTCAGGTACCCTCAGGGGTGTCCGCAGAGCAGTGTGCCTGGCATGGGGTCAGCACACTCAGCAGCTTGTGGGTGCAGTGGGATTGCCAGCTACCGAGCTGACAATCCCCATTCTTTGCCAAACAGCCATCTGGGCATGCTGGGCATCTTGCTGCCTGATTTCACTGGCTCCTAAGCTGTTCCAACAGATGGATTTACCTTTAGCAGATGGATGAGGAAACATCTACAATGTTCTCTGCCTTTCTGGAGGGTTATCTCCCAAGGAAATCCCTTGGCAATGGTGGATCTGGGTAATGAGGAAGCTGCTGGATGTGGAGGCTGAGAGGGGATCCTGGCAGTGATATGTTTTTTCTTTGTTTTTGCCTTTGCGGGGTGGGCTGTCACAGCCACAATTGTACATGTTGTGATGACAGAAACTTGATGAATTGTGTGGTGAGCCCCAGGGGAGTGGTGCTAGTTTTGTTCTGCTGTAAATTCTGCAGAGCACCTCAGGGCTGGGACACTGTGCCATCACCTTTTGGTCCTCTCTGCTTTTAAAGCCCAGATCACCACATAGGCTGTCTTTCTCCAGGTTATCTGCCTCAGACTCATCTCATATGGATGTCCTTGAAGGCTGACAGACTCTGAGGGGTTCCAGGTGGCCCCACCAGTGTGGGAGAGGTCTGTCTAAAAGGGTCTACCCCTGGGACAGGCCGTACCTTATTTCTTTCGGCCAGTAGAGATAAGTGCAGCTTGCTGTAAACATATCTGCCCAGCTGTTTAGACATCACCTCAGTGTTTAAAATTGCATCTAATCTGACTTTGGTGGATAAATGTGACTTCAGCCAAGGATTCCACGCCTTGAGCCCTGGCTCCAGTACACAGGACCAACTGTTTACCAGCAGCCCTGGTGCAAGGGCCAACACCCATGTCTGATACTCATTTGCTTCCCAGTCCCTGGGATGTGTGATCCCCATAGTGTTGGGAAGTGTGGAGTGGCTGCCTGGACTCCTGCCTTGCCAGCAGCCTGTATGCAAGGCCCCTATGGCTGCTTTCATTTAGCAATATGAAAAGGTGTTTGCAGCAGTCAGCATTAGGTATTTTTGTGGTTTAAAACACGTATCTGTTCTCTAGGTGAGTGCCCTGTGTTTAGGTGTGTTATGCCCTTACTGCCTACGGACTGCAGGTGTTCAACTCACCTGTGTTCAGCCTCTGCACGGGCAGCATATTCACATATCCAAGGGCAAATGGGTAGCTTGTGTGGGAAGCAGGCAGCCTCTGAGAGACTAGGGAATGACCTGGGAGGTTTGGGATTCAGAATAGCTGGGAGCTGGCCTGTAACCCTTTGGCTACAGACCCCTTTTGTTCTTCCCTCACTTGGTGACACCTGCAAATATGTTAGGCAGAATGTTCAGATGTGTGCATGTCCTTCCTGGCACAGCCCTGTTGATGGGAAGTCTCACTTCAAGAGGTGTCTTATGTCTCCTGAAAGGGTACATGAACACAGGCTTTCTGAGGATGGTAGCAAAAGAGTGGGCGGTCCCCAGTGTGATGCAGCATCTCCCATATTTTGTGCCAAGAAGTGGGAAGCACAGGAGGATTGCTGTGATTGACAGGAGATTGCTGTGTCTGAAGATGGTTTTCACAGGATCACAGAATATTCTGAGTTGGAAGAGGACCGACAGGGATCATTGAGTCCAGCTCTTAAGTGAATGGCCCATTTGGGGATCAAACCCACAACCTGGGTGATATTAGCACCATGCTCTGACCAACTGACCAACCAGAACACCTGCCCAATGGGACAATGACCAAGGGAACAAGGAGAAAGGGGCAACTAAAGAAACTGATGGAGGAAGAGGAGACATTTGACAAGGAAATTGAACTAGGATATTTCTGGGATATTCCTGTTCAGATGAGGTGGGACAAAAAAATGGGAGTGCTTGTAGCAACCAATGAAGATCTAAAGGATGGAAATAGCATATGAATGATTTGAAACTTTGCAAAAGTAGTTACGGCTAGTACTGAAGAGTAGGCCTTCACAGGACTGAAGAAGCTTTGAGTTTTGGAGGTTCCCCAGAAAGACCAGATAAAATACTTCCAGGCACAGTAAAACCATTTATTTGTGAAGAAACAGTTGGCTAGATGAGAAGTGCAGTTGTGACACCTCTGGCTTACCAAGATGAACTGATGAAGTGATCAGCATCCTGGCTGCCATGGACAGGAAGCTTTTTTAGCAAAATACGATCAAGTTGGCTCTGGCCAATTTGGAGCTTGTCAGCCAATGTGAACAAAGAGTACAAGAGCCAAAATGTCCGCTACACATTGAAAGAATCAAAGACTAAAGAAGAAACATGTTCTGTGGACATGGAATTAAGCCAGCTACAGGACTTGGGTAAGACATGAAACTTTTATAAGTTTCCTATTCTATTTATAACCTTTCGTGCTGCAGAGAGAAGAATTCATACAGTTACAGATCGTAACTCCTTAACAGGTTTTCTTAACTACAGTGCTAGAGCTGAAATAAATGTGTAGGAGGATGTTGATTTTTTGAGCGATGAACGTGACTCGTAGAAGGAGCCTGCAGGAGAGCATGGCTCTCTACAATTGACCTCAGCTCTCCAAAGAGAGGCAGAAATTTTCAGAACAAAAATGGGTTTTTGAGCTCACCACTCCAGGAGAGGCTGCCTTGGGGGGATCTCCCAGGGGCAGAGAAAAGTCTCAGGGACTCAAGGTGAATCCTGGATCACTATGATTTCAAAAACGTCAGCAAGAACTTTTTTGTGCTTTCTGAAACAACACCTCCTTTATTCGCAAAAATTAACAAATTCGGTGTCTTCATTCCAGTTAGGGAGGAAAACTTAAAAGATGTTTTTAATTTCCAACAAACTGGAAACCTCATTCCTTATGCCACAAGACTGCTCATAAGATACAAACCAAGCTCTTGCTTTGTCTTTTAAAGGTAACGGCCACCACAGAACCGGGATTTTTCCTATTTGGTGTTCTAGACATGGATGGTTTTACTTGGTGTGCCATAGTTACTATGGCAGTCCTTTGCCTTCAGCACGAGCATCACTGTTGTCCATCATTCACCTATCACTGCTGAGGTAAACTTGTGAACTGCTGTTCCTCCACAGGCATAGTCACCCTTGCACTGATAATTTTTGAAAACACTTTTTTTCTGACATTATGGAAAAGAAATATACTGATGAGAGACAGCTGTGGTAGTTCTGGGATGAAGTCCCTACACCTGGTTTTCAGCTCCAGCAAACTAATGAATGAAGGAGACATCCCACATCCAAATGTCTGTTATCAGCTAGCCCCTTTCCCTTGACTTGTTCTAGCAGTTAGCAGCATTGCAAGGAAGGGGATTCTGATTCAGCAAGCAGCTGAGCATCCTGGGGACTCCCTTAGTCCCCCACAGTCATGCACCAAAATAATCTAATTAACGTAAAAATGGAGCTATAAAAGGCAGCTGCTAGGAAGGGTACAACAGAAAGGATATTTTGCAGGACAAGGTTGTTATGTGTGTTGTTTGGGGCTTCCACCTCCCAGAGGAAAAGAGTGTTCTGGATTGAGAAACTGTGGGATTAGGTATGCAAAGGAACATGGATAATGTGACAAGAGGGTTGCCTTATTATGAGTAAGTATGGTCCTTAAACCAATTTCTAAGAGAGAAAAGGAGTGATTAGCCTGAGGTGGAGAGTAGTTGAATGGCCTAAAAGGTGAGGACTTGGTGGCTTCCTGCTGTGGGACAGAAGGGCACTCCCAGATTTGGTCATGGATTTAAGTATCTGAGGAGCCATGAGAGTTCAGCTATTATTGTCCTGTGCTGTAGGAAGTGTTCGGAGAAAAGCTGAAGAGATTAATTACTAAGGGTGTTGCTGGTGAGTAGAGTATTAAGAAGTGTTAGGGATGACATGCTGTGAAGCTCTGACCCATTTTTCTCTCCAGTGCTTATGGAGGTGGTGGAATCAAAAGGCAAAGAGGTGTGGTCATCCTGTCCTGTTCAGGTCAGTGATAGGAAAGAATTGATACTGGCTTTCTCTCTTGTGCTGCAAGTGAAATGGCACATTGGAGGGGAAAAAAGTGTTAATTAGGAAAGTTGGAAGGGACCTTAGAGATCACCTAGTTCCAAACCCACTTCCAAGGTCAGGGGCACCTTCCACTAGACCAAGTTACTCAGAGCCCCTTTCAACCTGATCATAAACGTTTCCAGGGACAGGGCATCCACAGCTTCTCTGGAAAATCTGTGCCCGTGCCTCACCACTCTCACAGTAAAGAAAATCTTCCTAATGTCCTATCTAAACATATTTGCTTTTGGTTTAAAGCCATTCCCCATTATCCTGTCAGTACAACTTGTAGAGTGTTCCTCTCTGGCTTCCTTATAGGTCCCCTTTAGGCACAGGAAGGTGTATAGGGTCTCCTTGTAGTCTCTTCTCCAGGCTGAAGAGCCCCAGCTCTCTCAGTCTGTCTTCATAGGAGAGGTGCTCCAGTCCTCTGATAATTTTGTGGTACTCCTCTGGACATACCCCAGCAGGTTTCGTCCTTCTTATGTTGGGGGCCCCAAAGATGGGTACACTATTCCAGACGGGGTCTCACCATAGCAGAGAGGAAGAACCTCTCTTGACTAGCTGGCCATGCTGCTTTGGATGCAGGCCAGGATACAGGTGGGTTTCTGGGCTGCAAGTGCACATTGCTGGGTCATGTCAAGCTTCTTGTCGATGAAGATCCACAAGTCTTTCTCTTCTGGAGTGATCTCAACCCATTCTACACACAGTCTGTATTTGTGTTTGTCCTGACCCAGTTGTAGGACTTTGTACTAGGTGTTGTTCATGAGGTTTGCACCAGCTCATCTCTCAAGCCTGTCAAGGTTCCCCTGGATGGCATCCCTTTCCTCCAGCCTGATGACCACACCACACAGTTTGGTGTCACCAGCAAATTTGCTGAGGGTGCACTCAGTCCCCTGACCCATGTCTCTGACAGAGGGGAGACTTCTCTGCCTCTTTGTGTTCTCAGGCACGGCAAGGTGGCCTGATAGTGCCTTGTTTGCTTAGGATTTGTGAGCCCTTAGACTAGGAACTGGATGGTGTAACTTGCTCAGGGGACCTAGGAGTACTTCTGCACTATATACAGTGTTTGTTACACGTCAAAATGGAAATATGGAGCCAGCTGACAAAATCCGACACAGGTTCTTTGATCCTCGTGATGTTGTCCTGGAAGCTTATGTATGGTGTGTAGCTGTCTGGAAGCTTATATATGGTGTGTAGCTGTTTGGCTCAGGCCCTTGCCAAACCATAGACCTTGAAGAAAATTTTAAATCAGCGAAAAGTAACTAGTTATTATTATGAAACTGAGTGTGCATACCTAATTTTTTTTAAATAACCAAGGAGCAGAACTTTCCAGGATCCTATTGAAGCTCCTGTTATAATAATTATTCTTCTATTCTCCTTTCCTATTTTTGGCACAGATCATTTGGATTTCCATAGCATCTGGCATGCAGTTTTCAGCGAAATAAGAACTATAAAGGGCCTTATTTCCCTTAGGAACTCACATACAAATTAAACCTGTACTAAGACACCTGATCTGAGCCAGATGAAATCAAAGCTTTGAGTCCGTACACCTTAACTTTGAATGGCTTTAATTCTCAGGGAGTGGATCGATTTGAAGGCTTCAGAAACCAGCTGTGGCTCTTTAGAAGTTGTAAAAGGTGAAGAAAAAAATATGATTTATGCCTTCTGTACAAACCACAAACTGTTTGCCAGCTGTCATCCATTTTTGAAGCTGTTTTCAAAGCACTGGTACATCTACCACTTGCCTCACTCATTTTTAAGAGCTCTGTCTTTATCCTTACTATTGTAAGTAGCAATAGTATGTTTTGATCATCATGTTCTTTAGGAGGTATTGCTCCTTTAAATTCTCATTCTTAGAGTTGTAGACAACTGGCAGCAGAACTATTTCTAGATGCTGCTAGAGAAGAAGTTATGGTTTATCTAGTAGCACTTAGCACCCCTCTTTAAGTAGGGTTCATAATTTCTCACAAACCTGAGGTTTTGAATTTTGAACCGTAACTCTAGTGGATAAAGTCTGCATAACTCTTTGGAGAAATAAACCTCTGCAGATTTATTTTGGTTAGCAACTGTTCCACAGTCACCTCTAAGCACACCTGGACACCATTTGATCCTGAATAGCAGATGTGCCCATTACATTGTGCCACAGCTATAATCCAGTACTGGAACAGAGTGACCTGCTGAACTGAGGTCCAGATCAGAGACACAAGAATCAAATGCATTGGATGAGATGCTTTGGGCAGGGTTGACCAAACAAACTGTTTTGTTGAGCTGAAAAAGCCTGAACACTTCTCTGTTGGGCTGCCACAAGGTCTTGCTGCTGCTCTTCTAATGTTCAGGTAGGAAAGATTCACATGATGTCTTGCAGGTAACTTTGGAAAGCCTTGAGAGGAGTGATGTTTGAAACATATTCACACTGCATTTTCTGTATATTGTCCTCTTTGAAAGGACAAGATAGGCAGAAATATTGTCATAACATGGAAGTGTTCCTAATGGAGCTGCATTTTAATTTGATATTAGAAGGTAAAACAGGAAGAAAATGTAAAGAGAGGGTTTAAGAAATAAGATGGATAGTTTATTCTGTGTGTAGTAAAGCACACTGGAATGTAGCAGTCTGACTTCAGCACACACTGAGCATAAACCATGCTGTAAACAGACCCTTGGTTGTGTTAGCCATTTTCTGTATGAAAGTGCATCACAGCACTGTGGTTTTGAATTGCTTTTGAGAAATGGTTAGAGGTTTGAAAACAAAATCCTCCATCCTCTGTCCTGCTCTTTATTTGCATGAAGCTGAAAGTTCTTTCACTTCAGTAGATTATTTTTCTATATGTAAAATTGTAGTAATGAATACTTCTACCTTCCACATTGTGCGTATGTTTTGATGTACAGAAAACCATGGCAATTCCTGAAGCCTGAACAAATAGTATCAAAAGCCCATAATATTCAATATTTCAGCCCTGGATCAAGCCAGTACAAATGATATGCTGAAAGCTGTTTGAAGTGGTCATGTACATTATTAAATCCCATTTTGGTTTTTAGATTGAACTTAAATATTGAAATGAAGAATGTAACAGTATACAATATTTAATGGCTCTAACTAAATAAGTAACTAAAGGAATTTCTGACTCTTCATATAAATATCCAGCTTCTTGAATCTTGCTAATTGCTTGGCCATGAATTCTGAAGCTGAATTATGCAATATATTAACCAGGCTTGTTTGTTTTTTTAAAAATTTCCAACATTTAACTTGACTGAAATGCCATCATGTTCTTTTATTCACACATGTTCTTTAGCAGCCCTCAGATAAGTAACCTGAAAGTGTACTAGAACACTTTTGATGCTATATCCTAAGCAGTATGTCGGACTTCCCATTGCAAACCTGCAGAGGTATTATGCTTAGAGTTGTTCTTTCTAGGGGTATGGGGGAGAGTGGATGTGATAAAGATGCAGGAAAGAGGAGAGGAGGATTTGAAACATACCTAGTGTGAAGGATTGATTTGGAGATTTCCAGCTGGACTATATACTGGACTTGCTTAAATGCCTGTCTGTAACTACTGTGCTGCTTCTGCTTCCTAAGGGTCATACTTTGAGATGACAGAAAATGTCTCATGGGGCTTTGCTGGCAAGCGAAACTTTATCTTGTGTTTTGTCTCTTTAATGTTAGCAGACACTGGCAGAAAGAAGGGGTGGTCATAATCTGTCAGGGTCTTGAAAGGCTGACTGTCTGCTCAGCCAATGACATTCAGATGGGCTGTCAAACTGCATGCAGATCCAAGGGAGGTTTTGTGACTAATGAAGTTAATAAGCATGACATGCAAATTTAATCTGAAACAGCCTTCTCAACTACTTGTTACTGCTTGATAATGCTGAAGTGATTATAGTCTATGAAATAGTTGATCTTCTGACAGCGTGGCTTTTGTTACAGCTTCCTTTGTTAGATTCTGGGATTATTCTTGGCTTTGCAAAAGACAAGGCAATATTTCTTAAGCTGCAAGCATCTGTAAGTGAGCTCTGCTTTACTGGGGACTGGTTCTCTTCAAGCTGTCTGCCTGGGTTTCCCTCCCTTGGAAAAGGGAGATTTCTGCTGAGTCCTGTTCCATTCCTGCCTGCCCTGTGGCTTCTGGCTAGAGCGTGGCTCTGGTATCTGTGAAGAGCTGCTGGTTCTCATCAAAGGATGCGGCCTTTGTAAACAAATGAGGGGCACTTTCATTTTGAGTATTTGGAATGATAAACTGAAACATGACTAACTTAATAGAAAAGTTAATTTTGATGCAGAGTTCTCTAGGAGACTCTTGCAAACATCTTGTACAAATTTCATCAAAAGCTGGAATTACAGGTCTCGGTTACTTTCCTGGGGCAAAGCAGAATCATAATATTAATTTGCTTAGTCACAGGAGTCAAAACAAAGCACTAAAAATGGGGTATGGTAAGAAGAAAACAAAGTTATTAACTTGTCAATGTCTTGGTTGATCAATTGCTGCAAAGAGGAGAAACGAAACTGTGGAGCCATGCAGAAAAATTATGCAATGTTCTGAAACAGATGTTGAAGAACTGATTAAATACACATATCCTTTGTACTTGAAAATTATTTCTGGAAGTTTCCAACCCTAGTCGTGGCATATGGCAACTTAAGCATCATACATCTGAGATCTAAATATAGTGAGCCAGAATCTCATGCTGCTGGATCAGTATCTAGAGATCAAAAATGACAAAGGACCTGCTGAGCATTAGGGTACTCCTTTCTGCCTGCTCCTTCTATCCAGTGCCTTGTGAATTACTTATTTAATGATATTTCATCATTGATTAAGGTTATTTGAAATCCTGTTTATATTGATGATTACAGCTGTCTTCATATCTAGCCAACCTGCAAACATATCCAGGTTTCAGATGTATCTTGTTAAGTCTTAACATGTGGTTGCCCTGCATGAGGAATCACTAACACTCTTGTCTGTGAAATGGCCCCATCGGTTAAGGACACTGCACTTCTGTTCTGTAGGAGGAAGAGTTCCCTGGAGTGAGCTGACTGTTTTCCAACACAGTCCCCACTGCCATTAAGATGCAGAGGCCCAGCTCCTGCTGGAAACTCCACTGGTTCAGGTGTACTTTCCTGAGAGATCCCAGTATCCTGATGTGAGGCACTCCAGGAGCAGCAGGTTGTCAGACTACAAAATGATTTCAGCTATCTAGGGTCTTCTATGACATACCTGTCACCCTTAAGTAAGGGTAGGGTGGGGAGAAGCCATTCAGCTGTGCATTCTACAGCCTTGCAATAACAGCACGGAGGGGTCGTGCCTGAATCAGGTCATAGGCTTCTTCTCGCTAGAAGGGTGACAAATAGGGGACCTTAGTACCCTTTTTAATTCAAAGTACAGAGAAGGAATTTTATGTAAGATATTTCTCTGGAGTGACATATTTGTGGCTATACAAAAAGCAAAGGGTTTTGCATGGTATCTCAGTGTGTGAGGGATGGGTCACCAAGGTTCCCTCTCAGTTTAGGGCTATGGATGAACTGTCCCCACAGCTGAAATGCTGCAGACCAGCTGGTGGGTCTCTAAGACAAGATGTTGAGAGGTGCTTATGACTGTGTACAATGTGGTACATTTAATGTGGAAAAAAGGCAAAACAAAAAGTCCTGTGCCACTCTGAATGTGTGGCCTCTTGGGGTATGAAATCAAGAAGACACTGCGCTCTTGCTTATCAGTTCTCAAGGCAATGAATATTGGAACAGCTTTGGTTTCCTCTTAGGCCGAAGGTGCGGAAGCACTTTGTACTAAAGCACTTTGTACTAGCAGCAGCTGGATGTCTGCCTGAAGCAGGAGAATTTCCACTGAAGTCCATCCTCTGTTTTGAATCTACAGTCACTGGAATTCTTGCATAAATGGTTATTTTTCAGAAAAAAGGCTACATATAAAACTTATTCTTATGCAGACAGCACTATTGAGCGACCTAACTGGACTATTAATAGGAGGTTTTGCTGTTTGGGGATTTTTGTCTGTTTGATTTTGTTGTTGTTGGTTTGTTTTTGTTTTTTAAGATGTTTAGATATTCAAGCCATAATAAATTTAATGGCAAAAAAAGGAAGAAGAAATAACCGTGGGAAGGACTAAACTTTTGCAGTTATAAAAGCTGATGAGCAAGCTGGGCATGAGGAGTAGTGTGCTCTCACAGCAGAGAGAGGCATCAGCATCCTGGGCTGCATTAACAGGAGCATAGCCTAATCCAGGAAGGGGATTATTCCCCCTGTTCAGCACCTGATTGACCAAATCTGGGTATTGCATCTAGGTTTGTTTCTCCTTTCAGCTCCCCAGCCAATACAGAAAAACATGTTAATAAACTGGAACAAGCCCAAGGGAGAGCCACCAAACTGGTCATGTGGGAGCACTTGCCCGGTGAGAAGAGGCTGGCAGACGAAAGCTTGTGCAGCCTGGAGGAGAGGGAGTTTCAGAGGGAGCCATCTGTAGAATCACAGTGCCTGTGGGGAGGTTAGATGAATGGACACAAGACATCCCATGGGAACAGTAAAGAACTGGAGCGGGTAGACTCTATCACTGGAGTTTTGAAAGCCCAACTGGACCCATCCTAACTGTCCTGATCACCAGGACACAGGGAAGTACTTCTCGGGTGTCTGTCTGCTTTGGACTGGTTTGCTAGGAGTTTCAGGCAAGAGGCAAATGTCTCCAAGTAAGACAGCTAATGGATTTAGTCACCCCACAATCATGCAGTGGTTTTTAGAGAGACCAGACTGTCATTTAACTTGTTGACAAAAGTAATTAAAACCTATTCTGTCATAATCATTATTTAGATGTCCGGAATCCTTCCCCATAAGCTTAAATTGGTGGGTACTACTCTTATGTTCAACAGCAGTTCACCTAACATTTAATTTTGTCAGCTATATTTGAGTTTGATGTAATTCTTCAGTTGCTACTGCTTCTTTTAGATTGATGAATTTAATTTACAGGCAGCCTCAACAGCTTCATTGCAAAGACAAGGAATTAATCCTTTGCTTAAACAAAGAGGAAATAGTAAATATTAACCAACTGCTTTCAGTCTTGAAGTCCTGATCAAATGTCATGTATAATAACTGAGCTGTAGCCTGTATAATTAACCTTAATTTGAAACTTTACCAGCTTCATCATTAGAGAAAGTTAAATACAAATTCTTAAAGCTATTCTTGGCAGTGAAAAATGAGGTCATCCTGCCAGACAGCTACATCAAATGATAAACTACATAACTCTCCCTCCTTCCATCTCCCTGCTGTGACTAGGCTATTAATGATAACCACCTAATTCTACCAAAGGGGATTTAGTTGTCAGCAAACAATCCTGGTCAAGGCCAGAATCCTAAAAAACAAATGTAAATCTAATTTATTTAGTTTTCTTTCTGTCTGTCCCACAAACCTCTAACTCCAGGCAGAAAATGTTTGCCTGAGTAGAAAATAAGTAAGAACCCAGGCTTTTGTCCTATCACAACAAAAATCTAAATATTAACACTTTGATGCTTCTTCATGTCTATCACAATTGTTTTTCCTATCTGTTCTGTTGTAGCAAGGGAGAACTACAAATGTGTAGAACTGAAGCCTGTTATCATAAATCTGCAGGTAATAGTATATCAGTAATAAGATATTAATTCTTTAAGTTTTCAAGTGGTTTCACATTACAGAATTAGCTGGCTTGAAGTTACCCATCTTCATGGTCTACTTCCATCTCCCTGCTCAGCACAACTGAGAGTCTGCCCCTGTTTATTCTGCTTCCCCCTGTTTCCATGCAAAGGAGCTCTTCAGTATTTTTTGTGTTTTTTTTTCTATTTACAGTTGAATTTACCTGCATTTGTATTGTGTCAGAGCTGCCAGCATGCTTTGCTCTTGTGATGCATTCAAAGCACTCACATCACCCTGGATATTTCAGTGGCAGCTGCTGACTCTTGCCTTGTCTGTTATTAGTTGTTATCAGTTGCTGAGTTCCTTCAGTAAACACAATAAAAGGTATCAGCTGGTCCTCCAGCTTGCTGGGGTTGCTTTAGCAGTGGCCCAGGGGGAAGTAAACTATTTGTTTCCAAAATGGCCTGCTGGTTGGTCCTTGACTGGTGTGCACCAGGGACAGTGACAGCCTGAGAGAAGGATTTAAGAGAAGCTGAGCCTCTTCTGGGTCTGAACTCAGTAAGGATCAGGGGCTCCTGGTAGCAAGCTGTTGCTGATGAGACCATATATAAAAGAATCCATATACACTTCTGTCCCCCTTGTGGACCTAAATCTGATTTTTTCTGGCTCACACAAAGTTATTTCAGACTGTGGTGTGGGTCACTGTACAGCCATTGTAAGGTTTCTCTCAACAACAGATATTCAGGTATATATTTGGTCACAAACTTCTCTGCTGAGATCTTAACTGAGACTTACTGATTTTCTTCTGACAAAGAATTCTCTGAAATTAAAGAATTATCTGAAATTAGAAACCAGAAATACTTCCAAAAATAGTGTCTCCCTATTGTTAGAAAATCTGAATGTCTGAGCTGGTTTTTCATGATTAAAAACATATATGTGAGTTGTCCTAGTCACAATTAGTGGTTGAATTACTAAGAGAAATGTCTGCTGAGTAGTTTGCTAAGTAAGATGAAACCTTCATGTACCATGGGATTTTAAAATTTTGTTAAATTTCTAATCACTTCTATATCTTCTGAATTTTCTGCACAAATTTGCTCTGTGTCCAGTAGGAGCTTTTGTCTGGGTTGCTGCAGGAGCCTGTGACAATCTGCAGAACCAAAATATTAAGGCATTGTTTCCAATATAAGTTGTAAATTGTGGTAACTTATTTCTGGATTAACCAGCAGGATATGTGGCGCCAATCTTCCTTTTTATTGATGTGAACAATCCAGACCTTGAGCTGAGTTCTAGGTAATTTGAAGCAAATTATTTGATTATTAAAAAGAACCTTTTCAAATGAAAGAAGGCTGTGCAACAAAAACAAGCTCAGAGTCTGTACTCTGTTCAAACTGCCACCAGATGACAGTGTTCCATCAGATTTTAAAGCTGTGACTTCAGTCTTAGTTGCCACTGAGAGGCTGTTCTGCTGCATTGTATTCCTTGCTGTGCTGTCAGTCATTTTGTAACAGACATCTTAGTTAAGATTCCATTAAAATTTCCAGTGCAGTCCCCTTTGGTCATACCTTGGTTTATTTTAAAAGAATTATCAACCTAAGAATATTTAGAGAATAAGCTTGAACAAAACTTATTGCCTTTAAGCTCTGCAGATCTGGAAAAAAACCCGCCTTTTTCTGCCCTGTGAAAACACAGGTTCTAAAGGCTAGGACTCCATGGTAATCTGAATGTGTCCTGTGTAAAATGTTTCTCAAGTTTAGGGTTTTAATGCTGCATTTCTGAGCCTGAGGTAGATAACCTAGATGATTTCATTAAGCATGCATTACTTTGTGTTGCTGTTTTATCCAGAGATTCAATATAATCAATATAAGTAATAACTGTTCAAATACTTACAGCTCTGCCAGTGCTGTTGGTATCAGTCCTGAGAGCAGGCTGTCTTGAAGATGACTGTCACAGGAAGAAAGAAGGGCGCCTCTGGATGCTGTCTGAAGCTACTGGGAAACCTGGCAGGAGATACCCAGATAAGTTGTGGATGCAAGTGCCTATCTTGCCCTATAGAAAGAGAGATTTGTGCCTCCTGAGTGGTTTAGCATCAATATTTATTAACTACTAGTGTTACTAGTGTTACTTGAAATCATCAATTTACAAACAGGGTATTTGTACCAAGTTGGGAAAGAGTGTAGATGCTGTTGCTTCTGTCTCTATGCAGGAGCATAGATTAGACTAGAATTATTGTCTATAATTCGTGGGCTTGTGGTCAATGAAGTATCAAAGGTGGTACATGAAAGCATTGCCATGAATTGAATGCTTCAGTCATAATCAGCCGGTACAGAGATGCAGATTTGAGAGCACTATTAAAATATTTGCATTAATTGCATTTGTAATCTTATTTGTAGAAATGAAAACATGACTGTAAAATAGCTCGTTAGTCTTAACTATGCAATGATCTTCCCTGACAAATGTTAAACTGTAACATATGTCAGTCAATTTGATTAAATCAAAGTCTATCATTTGACTGATCATGCTCTCCCCAATCCAAAATGTCAGTCGATTTCTTTAAAAAATAGATCAGTGTCTTAGATGACCTCTAGAATCTTCTTTCATTTTTATTTTATTTGCCACTATGGCTCTTTATTCATTATCTAACAAGTATGAACTAAAATATCAACAGCAAGAATTAGTGGAAAGCCAAGATGCTAGAAATTAAAGTTAACCATAAGCATATGAGTATTTGTACTAACCTGACAATGAAACATCATTGCTATTATTTTTGCTCTCAGTAGAGCATGCCTGGTCTTATTTTTCTGACCTCCAGTCTAAAATAACCCACTGAAAACCTACAGTAAGCCCATTATTAAATGGGTAAAAATCCTGAATCATAAATTGTCGCACGATCTTTAGCACTGTTAAGTGCTGCTTACCTTTCCTTTCTAAATGGGTAGATTACTGGCTTTAATTTTTTTATGCCCCCTCCATACTAGCCTGTCAGCTGATGTCTGCTGTAATTTATTGAGACAGGCTTGATATGCCTGGGTAACTATAGAATGACATACTCAATTCCCTGGGTCTCTTTCTTCCTTCTTAGAGACCTAATTTACAGAAGGTTCCTGTTTCAGCTGAAAAGCAATGGATATTTTTGAATGTTTTCCAGAAATTCACGTAGCTTAAAGTCAATCATAACTGAGCCTAAAAAGACTAACATAAAGGCTCTGTATAAAGTATATTTTTATTAACAGAGGCCTTCACCCCTTAGAGTACAAACCATGTAATGATGCCTGCAATATCAATTCACAGTGTCAAGGAAAAGTGGCTGGAAGAGCACTCAGGCATACATTTATTTATAATCCTATCTTTAACAACCACCCAACTAAAAATAATGCAGTCCAGTAAATGACTTGTGAGCATTAGAGGAAATGGATGACTTTTCCAGTGAAAGTAAGCTGTCCAGTGAGGGCATTTCTACTTTTCTCCAAGCATTTTCCTCCTTTATTTTACCTACAGCATATTCTCCAATGACAAACTTACAGATGGTTGAAACTCTCCAGGGGCAAACCAGCCTGAAGCACTAAAGACAAACTCTCTGAGAATGGATGGCTAAAAAATAGCATAAGGTCTATGAGGAACACTTTGTCTCAGCTGACCAGAGCTGTCTAGCTACAGCTCAGCTTTCTGTGCACACAGTAACAATGGACACGGTCTCTTGTTACCCTTTTCCTTGGTTTTAAACCACTGCCAGAAAAAGACTTAGCAGGCATATCAGCAGCCATCTGCAAACTTCCCTTCAGACTTTCTCCCTCATAGGCTTTCATATGCTGTAAGAAGTTGTCAGTATGCAAATGTTACAATAATTTTTTGACTGGTTTATTTCCCTACACCTGTCCTGGCTGCTGCTTGTGGGTGCTACATTTTTCTCTAACCTAATCCTGCAGGTTTTTTTACCCTCTTTAAGCCCTTTTTGCCCTCAAAAACCTGACATCAAGTTGGTTCTCATCGTTACAAACAGATTTAATTTGGTACAAGGAAAGACTGATCCACAGCGTCTGTATCTGTCTCCAGAAACTTCACTAACAAAAGTTGAGGAACAGTTTTGGACCTAAACCATTTAATTTTAAATGATAAAAGTGAAAAATTCTTATTCTTGTGTGAGAAAGGCAAAGGAAACACAGATTTCCGTTGTCATAACAAATGACCTGGACTCCTGCCTTTCTCTGCTTTGAGCCACCCCCACCATTTGCTGAGACGGAAAGGGCAGCTTTCTCTGACTCTCCCAGAGACTTACCAGCTTGATGAGAGCTGACCTCTGGCAGCAGGAGAGCTTACAGTTAAAGGGCTGCAATATTTTATATTGGAATTGCTAAAATGAACTCTCCAGGCAGACAAAAGACAGTCAACAGCACTAATGCATGTCCGAGTGTGAATAAATAAAACATCTTCCTTGCTTTCCTGCCTGCTTTTCTTCATGGTCAGTGTTTATGCCATCCCTTAGACGACGGATCTTAATTATCCTTTGCTATGCTTGAAATAATTTTGGTAGGTGTGTGTCTCTCTAGGCATAACAAACTCTTGAGTTTCCTGTTTATCCACAGTTCTCACCATTTAGAAATCAGGATTGAAATTAAACCTTTGTAGGACGACCAGTGACTGCTATCCTGCTGCTGCATGAAGTCAGTCCCCTGGAACAGAGCCAGCCAATATTTTTGGCAGTGTTCCTGAAACAGCAAGAGGACTTGCTGACCCTGACATCTGGTGCACCTTATGAAATCCAAGCAATTAATCATGATCCAAGGTAGAAACTCTCTAGACTGGCTAAGAACGTCTGTTTAGCAGAAACCTTGTGGTATTCATTAAGACCCTTCCAGATAATTTCCAACAGGTAATTCTCCTGGTCTTGAACAGAATTAGGTGATATGTTATCCAGAGCCCATTCTAACATTCATCTCTGTTTTTTTGGAAGGTAAACCAGTGATTATTTACCAGGGGAAATGACTGAAAACTGAGAATAGAAAACAGTCTTTGTGCTATTGTCTGAGATGCCTTCAAGGTTAGAAACATTGTGCAACAATGTGGATCTTAGTAGCACTTTTCTGCTGGAAAATGGGTCTTGCCCCTTATCGTGAGTCACGCTGGGTATATGTCATGAGTCACTGTAACACTGTCACCAGTTTGCTGGGAATGGGCCATAGACATCATTTCAGCACAGCTATTTCTTAAAATTTGGTGGTAGCAGGTTTTGTTCTTGATGATGAGCAAAAAAGAGCAAATTGTATGTCCTTGGGTGTGAATCTGCTTCCCTTCTCTAATGGAGGAAGGGAACAAGCTGCTCAGGTAGATGTATAATGCTCCAACAAACCACTTATTTTGAACGGACATGGCACGTACATACATTGCCTAGAAATAAACAGGAACCCACAGGGGAAATTTAGCTCCAGGGTAAGCAGATAACAACCCAGGTGAGGTTAAAGGAGTTTATCTTATTAACACTAAAATTGGATATACTGTCCCAGACCCACTGCAAATGATGTCATGTTGCGAGATATTGTCAACAATTATAAATTTATAAATACATTTATAATATTATTTTAATTACCTTACATTGGCACTGAGGTCAATTTTTTGTTGATTATTTGGCCAGTGTTTACAAGAATTTCTTAAAAGGCATAATTGGTTGAGTTTATACTTGTCCACATATGATTTTTGACTCCTAACTCCCAGATGGCATTTACACCATTCAGAGATGGCGTAAATATGAACTTTTAAATAATATCTGGGTCCTTAAAAGTAGGATCAAAACTAAGTGGAATTGATTATTGCACAGTTTGTGCTTCAACTAACTGTCAATACCCAACAAATAAGCAAAACTTGCTCTGGTCAGGTTTGGAGACCTTGCAGTGCAGGTGCTTGCTTAACCCAATTACTACGCTGGGAATCATGAAATGTCAGTAAATGTGTGCAAAACCAACTCATCATGCAAAGAAAATTCCCAGTTTGTAATAAAGCATGGATTTTCCAGCATCTGAGGTTAAATTGTTCTCAGAAGGATACTAAAGAAAAAAAAAATGCTCTTGGAAAAACTGTTTAAATTTCCTGTTCATTTCAAATAGGTGTCATTTCACAGTCCCAGAATTAATGGAAGGCATATTTCTTGGCACTGTCGTTTTAGCAGTAAGGTGGGCTTTGAACTTTCTTTCTCTTGCAGAGAGTGAGCCGATACTTTAGGGAAGGGCCATGCACAAAACCTGAACACATTTAGATCCCATTCAGCCAAATGAGTTAAGGGTACCCAACACTTGAAAGATTATTGTCCTGTACCCTCAGATACATAGTTTAGAACAAAACAGTGTCCTTTTTCATCCATGTTGTCTTTGTACGGATGAAAATGCTTAATGTTTCTCTCCCATTACCACTTCCACGCTGTGCTGTTCATTTGCTGATCCATTTGCAAGTGACTTGGTTGGATATAATACCAGTACAGACATAGAAGACCACAGCAACAGCCGGTACAGTTTTGAAAACGGGGGAAAGGTAGCTCCCATCTTCCTGTTTGTATGTAAGGTACTTCAGTCACAACTTGGGGCGTAAATTAATTACTTGTTGCTAAGAACAGGGACAGTCATGCTGACTGGAGAAGGGTCCGTGAAGGTGTTCAAGCCCAAGTGATAACTGTGATTCTCATTGAAAGGAAGCTGAACTGGAGGGGCTGCAGGTTTGGCAGTTAACACTTCCTTATTTTGAAGAAAAGTATCGCAGCTCTGATTTTGAAAATGTCATTTTAACACCAAGGACTTCAGGTGAGTGACTCCTGCCTTGTGCTGTTGCAAGGCACAGCAGAATCAGGCCTCATATGAAAAATAAAAGAGGATGTTCCCTTCAGTATAACTGCAGGACTCATTACATGTTCAGTATTTACGTGGTGTTGCAGAGGTTCATGCAATATGGACAATACGTCTTTGTCAAGGTGACAGGTCTCTTTCGGAGGGGAGATTTCTTCTCCTTCCCACTATGAAGTACTGTATGTTCTGTACTTAATGTGCACAATGCTGGCTGAATTCTTAAGCTTTGTAATTCCCTATGCACCATCTGTACGTCTGGTTGGAGGATGGGATGCTGATGAAAACTCTCCTGTGCTTGTCGGCCAAAATGGTACCTTTAAATCATCACCTCTTTAGAAAGAAGGTGATTCTTGGTGCTCTGTCCTGTTGCAAGCCTCACATCAGCATTGCTCCTCTGAAAAATCTTTCTAATACTGTGGTTGGTCTGTCAGGCACTCCACAGTTGCATATGGGCGGAAGGTTCTTCCAGATGATAAAAGAATTATGATGCAAAAGGAATATTTTTTAGGGGGAAAAGAACCCTTGTATGCATTTGTCATGTATTTGTGTGTTGAGACCAAGAAAAAATTACACAATGTTGATTATGTGCAAAACTAGCAGCCAGCGTCAGAAATTAGGGAGATTATTTAAAATATAAGACTTTATTTCTACACCTACATCTTGTAAATATTTTTCATTAACAATTCTCTTGACTACAGGGGGACTCCTTAAGAGACCCAGAATCTATTTTTAATTCTGCCTAAAACCACTTAGTTTGAGTAGTAACTACTGAGTAATAGGGGAGCAGATTGCTTTTCTGTTTTGTTTTGTAAAGGGAGCTCAATGGTGTGAAGCTGGTAGAAAAGGGCAGGGAGAGAGGAATGGGAACTAGAAAGGCAGAGGTATGTGCCTGCCAAGGTCATTGAGGAGAATAGGACAGGGGCACAGCGAGACACAAGCATATGTAAAGCTGGGCTATAGTTTTGCTCAGGGAATTCAAAGTCACCATTTATCTTACTACTTGGCAGTCATGTGCATAATGAAAGCCATCTTTCTGGGAATGTTCAGTCTCACAGTCACTTTTGCCTTTCAATCTTTCTTTATCCACAGCAGGTTTTTTTCCATGATAGAATTAATAACTTTTTCTGTTGTTTCTGTTGAAGAGCTATGGCTTCAGTCTAATTTTTTTTTTTTTAATCCATAGAATTTAAGGTATTTTACAGAGCAGGTCGATACTGATGCAGAAGCACAAGCAGCTGCTACTGCTGTGTGTGACCAGAGAAAGGAAATGCACAGGGGGAATACAGGTGGCTCACTCCCCTGGCATGTTACAAGCAGATGAGTGATGTTCAGGGAAAAATAGTGCTCATGCATGAGGAAGCTAGAGTAAAATACATCTACATTACCATTTTAGACTCAGAGTAAGCAAACTGCATCCCTCTGGGGAGAAGGAGTGGAAAAGTGTACACGAGGGGAACACTTGTGCTACAGCCACTGGCAGCTGTCCTGTCCGTGCAGCTGGACTGCTAGACCTTCTCTGAGGTGGTCCCCCATGAACTGGGGATTCTATGGATGTCATATCCTTGGGACCAGCTATTTCGCTTTACAGGTCTGTTTCTGTAGTGCAGCTTTACTTACTCACGTATACAAAGTCCCAGTGCAGTAACTGGGTTCAAACCATGAGAAATGTGTGGAATAGAGAATGTTAAATCTTAAAGATGAAGAAGTTCTTTCTGGTCTTTTTCACATTCCCCATGCAACTTCTGTTGATACAGTGAATTAATCCAAGAACTTCTAGTGGGCTGCATTTCAATAGTTCATTTTTTTAAATGTCTGGGCATTTACTGAGCTTTAGGGACCCAAGGAATAATTACCATTTTAAGGTGATTGGTTACTGCGTTAAGATGTGCTTCCAGGAGAAAGAAAAATCCACTCAGCTTCTTTGCAACAATTGCGCATTACTTGAAAGACTTAGAACTCACATGCAGACAGTTCTGTGAAATATCTGTGTCTTTCTCAGACAATCCAACAGCAGCTGAGGAAAAGTTCTCCAGAGCGATAGCACACCTTTTTAAGTGAGGTGCTTGCAGAACCTAGCTGCAGCATCTCTTAAAGATGGGGAGAAGCCCACAAGCCATGCCAGAGCTTGCATCTGGAAAGCATTCACAAGGCCTGTAGAATGAGCCCTAGCATCTTCTGGATTTGGTGCTTTGCCTCATAGGTCTTCGGTACACATTGTAGCAAATGTGTTCTTCAGGGGAGGACGTCGGTGCTGGCTAGGGTTTTCCTACACAATTTGCTTTTTTGAAGGCTTCGTCCTGTCAAAAATTCCTAGAAGGAAGTAAATTCATTCTAAACTTTCCGTTAACAAGAAAAAATTCCACGGTTACTTGCCACTAGATGTCAGAAAAACTACATGGTACGCTCTAACTGAGGGGTTTTGTTGGCTGTTTAAGCACTTGCATAACACTTTGGATGGGTCCCAAGGAAAACAATTAGACATTTGAGTTTATTTTTGTTTGCATGAAATAGTAAATATGCCATTGGGTCAGGCTCTCCTCTCATTGCCCCCAGAGAAAACTGGAAATAAACTTTTTGTCAAGAGTTATACCACCCTGGAAAACGGAACCGCTTTTAGTCTCGTCAGCAAAACCTTCTCATCTAGAGTGCTGTGGTTTTCTATTCTCTGTATAAAGCTGGTCTCTGAGTTTTAGGCAACTCTAGCAGAAATGTGGTGGAAGGTGAGTGGGTTGGTCCTGATTCAGCAGAAATAAATCTGTTGTGGTTGGGATGCTTGTGCATATGGAGTAAACATCAAATGTGGTATTTCTCTATGTAGCAATATACTTAATTCTTAGTTCCTTACGATAAAATTGATGCAAATTGAAATTATTTATTATGAAGAATAATGCCTGAAGCCTCCTACAGAACTGTGATGCACTATATGCAGATTCACCTAAAACTGTGTCCCTAACTCCGTAACACACTTCAGCCTTAAGAGGACAGTTTGCCCTTTATGGCTACTGTTCTGCTGCTTTACTGATGCAGCTGCAAAATTTGGTTTGTACAGCTGGCTGCAATTCAGTACATAAATGAGTGGTCAAAATTATATTTGTGAGTTGTCTACAATATGAATAGACAGGTCATTGTTTTGCACATAAATGCGTATGTATCTAAATGCTTTACAGGCTAAAATCCACTATGGAAACAGCACGGAAGTTCACATACAGTGTATTGATCTTATATTCTAATGTGTGCATTTCCCTCTGGGAGAAAAACATGTTCCAAATGAAAAAAGAACATGGCTTGTCAAACATGAAGATTTGTGAAGCAGTTCCATATTTCTAAGCTCTTGATGTTCACTAGATATACAGTGTTCAGTATTTGAGTGTCAGACTGTAACCTTTGAAGGAACATTGCCAGGAAAACTAGAGGGATATTAGGCCAAAAAGAAAGAGTCTGAGACATCCAATTTACTCACTGTTGATTTTCTATCTAAATGACAAAATAGAGTAGCCAGTGCTGGGGAGAAGTGTGAAGGCAGAGGATTGTTGTAAGCGCTTGGGTGTTGTCTAGCAAGCTGCAGCTTTCCCTGAGAGCTCAGCCGAGGCTTCTAGGACACGGCAGAACTTCTCTGCCCTTCCATAGTCCATCTCGGACGGCCCGGCACTTTGCTCCGGCCAGCTGTCAGCCTTACAAACACAGCGACGACAAAGGAGGTGAGAAGGGTCTCTCCATGAAGGTATTAGAAGGTGTTTAATCGTTGCCTCTGGTCCATGCGGCCCCCCCCCAAGGTGGAGAGCAAGACCGAGACCTCGTGGCCAGGGAGCAAGGGCTTTTTCCCCAGGACTCAGGGGCGGTACAAGGGCGGGGTTGGGGTACGGGAACCAACAGGGAGAGCCCGAGGGAGTGGCCAGGACTAGGGGCAGGGGGAAAGGTGGGGGAACAATGTAAACTGAACCCCACAGAGGATGCTGTCTTGCATATTCCCCACTGCAGCTGCCAACCGGCAGGCGGGATGTGCATCTCAGACACCTCTTCAGGGACTTTTCTTTCCCCCAGGAGCCTGAAAACAGCAATTGACTGGCTGTAGTTTAGCACAGGAGAATAAATAGCACCTCAAAAGCATAGCCTGGGACCAAGGAGTCTCACTGGGTCTCAAACTCAGGTAGCCACACACAAAATCTGAACTGCATTGAAATCTACTAGGAGTTAATTCCCTAGCAGGTTTTTCCTTGGGCTTTCTTTTCATCAGTGCTGAGCTGAGGTCAAGGCTCAGCCAGCCTTAGGATAGTCTCACAGTTATTCCCTCCCTGAAAACTCTGTGTGTGAGGCACGATGTGGTATTTACACTCAGCTATTGACTCATACACTGACATTTGTAGTTGTATTTTAGGGCAGAAGAATTGTCTTTAAGCTTCTGCCCCTCGAGTTTTTTGGTTTGGTTTTTTTTTTTTTTTTTCTTCTCATGCGCTCTGCAACCCTTTGTCTCTTGCACAGAAAGAGCAGGGAAACATGTTTTCCCATTCCACATGTATTTGCAGTGCATGGCTTTTGGGTAGCCAGCAGCAGCAGCCAGATAATTACCTCCTCTACTGCACAGGGGGGAAAGACTTTATCTACTTGGGGATCTCACCCAAGTGAAACTGCAGTCACCTGGTGTCCATGTCACTGTTGATTGAAGAAAAGGAATTCACTGAGGTGTAGATGGACACATTGCTAAGCCTAGGGATCTTACAGAAAGCTCTCAGGTTGTGAGCAAATTTTGGATGGAGTGAGTTTTCCAGTCCAGAATATATAGCGTGTTTAGTAATCGTATGTGACAATAATTTAATACAGAAACTGCAGTCTTTGACTCTTGTGATCTCCAGACAGGCTCAGTCTTTTCTGCCTGATGTTGCTGTACGAAAAACAAGCCCTCACTGATGATTTACAGTGACTGCTTGATTCATTAATTTCTTTTCTGTTATGTCTTGCCTACATTATTACTTTCTTAATATAATTTCAATAAAACTGTCATTGCGGCTCGTCTGTTATAACATTTTGCTAGAAGGCTTTTTCCCACTGTTGTATGGATTTTTAAAATGAGAAACCTGCACTAGCTTTGCAACAATATGTTTAGAAATGCAGTTTTACACAGAGGCATTTGGAGACGGGATATACAATCCAGTTTTAAGCATCTGATTGGATTGCTCAGAAATACCTCTCACTTTCCATTTGCACATTCAGACCTTCTACATTTTGAGTATTGCCCAAAACCTGCAACATGCAAGCCTTCTTTTGAGAACCACAAATGTGTTTTATGGTGAATACTCAGGGAGATGTTCTATATGGTTTAAATGAGAAAGCTTCAAAACCGGTGTAGCTGTAGCTTCCGTGACAGGGTGGAATTGCTTCTATTCCTAAGAGTTCTGATTTTCATCTGAAGATTTTTACTACTTCGTGATGGTGTGGGAAACAAAGACTTTCTTCTTTTGTGCCACTATACCCATTAAATCCTAACCAGCAACAGTGTTCTGGGTAGGATATAAACTGTTGCATTTGGACTTCCTTTGCACTAAAACAGATGTTTCTTCTTGGGAGTTTTAATTTGTAAGGACAGTGTTCTGAACCTATTATTAGGATCTAGATCCAGTTGTCAGACGATTATGTGAGGTCTCAGTTTGCAAACCATCTTGTAGAAGTTAAGTGTCACGTTTCTGGAGCGTGAGTGCACGTATACTTGTATATAGACACACACATGCAGTTGCATACTTTTATTTGTGCATAAACCCTCTTGTTCCTCCTAGTTAGCTCTTAATTGTACAAAAGTGACCTGACTAAAGCAGAAATGAACTGCTGCCTTGTATTGATGTCCATAGGAAAAAAGAGGAAAGTTAGAGGAAGCTTTTGTGTGACACTTTTATTCATTAAGAAGGTGTGTTGAGGATATCTAGGAGGAACATACTCCAGCTTGAGTTGCAAATTGGATTCTTGTCATGATTCTTTGTCTAAGTACAGAACGGATGAAGAAGAGTAAAAGTGTAGCTTGAATCCTTAAGTCACCAGAAGAGAATTTGAATGCACTGAGTAAGCACTTCTTGTTAAAAGACGTCAGTAAAAAGGTGATTTCTTTCAAGATGAGAGGCACACTTAACATACTGTGTATCTTTTTCCAAACCAACTCAAAGAGGCCAAAGTCACATGGATGGAAAATAACTACATCAATCTGTAATGATTTTCAGGAAGAGGTTTTGGGAATAACAAGCATGCCTACATCTAAAGCCAGAAACTGTTGCTGATCTCCTCCATCATGTATAGTAAGAGTCTAAGGTTTGGTAGTTGCAAGACTATCCCTGAACCCTTTTATGGGAGCTGGCTTCTAGAGGATCCCCTAAAATTTTCCTCTGTGGGAATAAATAAATTCTTAGCTCTACTCATAATAAATGCCATACAACATGATGTGCTGCCCAGAGACCATGCACATGTCTTGTTTAGCACTAAATTTACTCTCTTCTGTATTCTGATGTTGTAGATGTACAATAGCCAGTGATTGAATACAGATTCCTTAGTGCTGTTAGTCTTGCTAAATGTAATTATGAGATATGGAAAAATAGTGCAAAATGGTGAGATCCATGCCCCAACTTCCTCTGAAGATGCTAATTAAAGGGATGGCAGAATTATGAAAGCATACAAAATCAGTCCAGGAAAATAACACTGCCAGTAGCTGTTCCTGTGTTAGAATTCTAGACAGTCCCTGGAGATCACAGAGAAAAAAATTCTGCTATGATTGCGAAAAGAGCAGTAACTGAGTAAAACCAAGTGAATGCCACTTTCTTTCTTCAGCTTATTTTGTACCCAAGTCAAAAATCTAAATTTCACCTTTATGTCTCTGTGTATAGAAGAGCATCTTGCACAAATCTATTTTGGCAGATACATAAAATTTATTCACAAGCTTTGTTCAACTTGTAAAATTTAATTAGATCTTGTAGTATTTGTACTTGTTATAAATTCCATTATGCAGAACATTCACTGAAATGTGTACCTATAGGATTTAATTATGTCAGCTATTATTAAACTGTGGAATAGGAAAAGCATGCATAAAGATTTTCTGCATGTTATCAAGGAGACCAGTTGTGAAAAAGTCGCAAATTTTACCCCTGCAATGTCTTTGCATTGTGTTGGCATGTAATGGAGTCAATAATTCCTGACAATGTTCAAAATACTATTTCCTCAGACCTTACAATGCTATAGCTGCAGGATTTTTGTGAATGAAGGAAACCTAAGAGAAGACATTTAATGCACTCACGCATCCTGCACGTGCTAAGAGGACTTGGTGTAACTATCCCAGTTGTAACCTGAATCCCTATCTAGACAGCAAATCATTCACTCCTTTGAAGAAGAAAAAAGAAAAAAACGTTGTGGCTGAAGATGAAAGAGAGAAGACAAACATCTAGGCTAGGCAATAGGAACAAATCAAAGAAGTGACCATGTCTATCAGATTCCCTGAAGTGGCTGCACTACACGTTTTCTTGGATACCTCTGTGTGACTGTGACTTCATGGGTGCTCTCAGACACCATGGCTGGAAGCAGCTCTCTTAGTCAACTCTTTGAACCTGCCAGGAGATTGAATGAAAAGTTTCCTTCCAGCAGAGATGGATAAGGTTTGCTGCCTTCCTGTCATACTTTTATAGATGCTGTACATTGCTTTTTGTCAGCCTTGATGTATGTTTCTCCTTGCAGCTGCCTCCCTGGGTTGCCAGTGCATTCAGGCTTAGCTCATGTGGCTGTTCCAAGCATTGAGATTAGGAGTGGAACTACCTATGTGTACAGAAACATAAATGCAATTCCTCCAGCAGGTTCAAGAAGACACCCCTTGCTAACAGGCTAGAACATCTTGTCAGCACTTGCTGGTGTGTTCAATAACATCCTTTTGCTACTACCAGCATGAAAAAATAGGTGCAGGAGACCTAATTTAAAAAGGAAGGGGAAAAAAAGGGAAAAACAGAAGGTATGTGTAAAGACTGTACCTGAATCCAGGAAAGTAACACCAGTGGAAAGGATGGTACAAAGGAAGGTGGTTACATGTTGGAATTCAGCAAACTGCTAAGGAGTAAAATACATGACAATTATCTGGGATGCAAAGCAAAACACTATAATGAAGAACAAATTACTATAAATAATTTGCTTCTTCCCCTCTTTGCCAGAATAAGTAAACATGAACCAATATGCCAACTTGTTCCTGCCATATGTTTTCACAAGTGCATTTCTGTTTGGTATGGAAGAGAGCCTTCTCCGTGGCGTGATCAGATTTTTATACTACTGTATGTGACTTTAACCTAAGATCTGATTACTTCTTGGAAAAGGAAAATTAAGTTACTGATCTGTGTCCTTTGTGGAAACAGAGAGGACACTGTTCTTGGGTTCTCCAAATGCCCCCGTAAAGGGTTTTGCTAACTCTTTGAGATCCACACCTTCCCTCTGCCACCTTTTGGAACTCTCCTGGTCTTTGTTCATCCTTTTAAGTGATGGAAGTGGTCTTTTGGCTCACAGGAAAGATTGATCTATGTAGATCAAATGTTTCTGCTAGGCCTGTTTAGCTCATTGTAATAATAAACCACAAATGGAGTCCAAAAAAAAGTGCCTTGCATTTCAATTTGTTTTCTTTTATCATAACTTAAGAGATCAGAATGTAAGATGAAACACAAACCTGCTTTTGTTGGCCTGTGTCCTGGGTGTATTATGACAAGTGAATTATTGCAGGCTTTGTGGGAATACATTATGAGGTATATTATGGCCCTGGGAGTCTGTAGAGGTCTGGAGGAAGAAAGAGATGTAGCTATTTATTCTATGAGTCGTGTCGGGACACGCTGCTTGTGGCGTACAGTATCTTCTGAGGGGAAGTGCAGGGACCTCAGTGACATATGAGCTCCTTCCTGGCCTCATGCTGCTGGCTTGAAATATTAGATTGCTGGAAAAGAAAGCTGTTGGACAAGTCCTGGTGTCTCCGGCATCTGCTTCTCTGCAGTGGGTGACAGTCGCCTCCCAAAATGATGTCTGCTGAATGCACACATCCCAGTCACTGGGCTGATGGGGGCCTGGGAGAAGGAACCTGCATGCACAAGTCCCAGTTTGCATGTGCAGGGAAGCCCGTGGGTTTGGGTGCAAGGATAGAAGGAGCCCACGGTAGGGAGAGGCACAGCTACCCTGCCACTGTAATACTGCTTATTTCATTGTGATTTTAGGTGGGATGGCAGCCCTGTTACCCAAGCTGCTTGTTATTTCCCACAGTAAAACTCTGGCTTTTGTGTACCACAACATGTAGGAGATTTTTCCATGCCTTGGGCAGGTTTTTGTTTCTGAAAACATCAGTCAAAGCAGTTCTGCTCTTTATGAGAACAAAGGCTAAGGGTAAACAATGCACTGGTTTCCAAAGCTAAAAAAGGTTAAGTAACCTTTTCCTTAGGAAGTTCCTTGGAGAATTGCAGTAGAGACTCTTGGTTTGGCACTAGACCTGCCTTTCTGCCAGGGATGTGTTTTTCGATCCTTTAGGGAAAACCCAGTCATGCTTTGCCAAGTCATAAACAGTTGACAAACTGCAATTTATTCATACTCAGAAGCATTTAGCAATGAAAATCTTCATGGCATGTTGGAACGTCTACAGCTTCCTGTGCTGGACAGACCTGGCATTGCACGCTTTGGGCTCAGGCTTCAGGGATGCTGCCAGGAGGATTTTGTGATGCCCATTTCTCACTGCTTGGTTTGTACCTGCCCAAGAGGGGTTGCACACCTCTCTTTCTTGTGAGTCCTCTGTCCTTTGCACCTAGGCAGGCTGGAAGAAGAACAATGATATAGACAGAGAGACTGAAATCAGGTGGGAGGGTGACTTGCCAGGATGAGAAAGGGACTAGCTGGACATGATGATTACGATAAAGTGCTGGAGGAGGGAGGATGCTGAGGAGGTGCTGGACCTTGAAGTCAGGTGCAAGGGTGTGTGTCTGTGGGAGATGTCTATTTGTAGTGCCATGCAGATACATTTTGTTCAGGAGACCAAATTGCGCTAATTTATATTCCTTCCGGAAGTTCATGTTCCTGTTTGATGTCAGCTTGAAAAGCAATATCTAGATGATACTGTTTTGGTTATTTATTATTTTTATTCCCCTTCTACTGGTAGTCCACAAGTATTCCTGAAGGTACAGTAACCAAGTTTTTTTTATTACTGTTTCTATCATTGACACACATGTGACTTATATGACAGACATAATATCCTCTTTCTTGTTTCAGCCTCTTTTGGAAGTGTGAGATTGCATTCATACATTGCTTACTTGGCATATAATTAACCACTGATAATAATCATATTCACTGCTGCAAGAGCATCACCAAAGAGCAAGGTTAATAAGTAGAGTGTAGGGGATCTGTATGTGTATTGTTTACACAGGCACACACTGCAAGAGGGAGAATGGACAAAACACTGCACATGCTTTGCAAAGACTTCTGTGAATTTGTAGCAACATGGATTATCCTCCCGCCCCCACATTGGCTCGGGACACTGCACACTGCTGTGTTTATTTTGTGTAGGTGCTGAAATCTCAAACTCATTTCTCAGTGTAGTATTCCACAGGGCTGTTCTACCAATCCCTAGACTGTGGTCTTTGGAAAGACACCTCCAGTCTTTTCTGCTCTGCTTTGCCATCCTGCACATCTTGTAGCTCTTAATGTCTGTTTGTCAGCCTTCTCTTGGCTACTAGAAACCCACACTCCCAGCTCTGGGCAATGCTCTGCTGGTTTGGCAAGGCTTCCCTCAGGGCTGATGGGGGCCCTGTGGCAGAAGCCTTGGCTGGCTGCTGGGGTGCAGGAGCAGACCCAGGCGGGAAGTGCTGACATCAGCGGCACCGAGGGAAGCTGTCTGTGGGCAAACTGAACTGGCACGTTGCTTACAAGTCTGTGGGGCCACATTCAGTCAAAACAGAGCCTCTGCCAAGCTGCTAATTGTAGCTCTATTTGCTTGCCTCCTGCCTTCACAGGTTAGGAACGGAAATGAATCCCTTTGCAGAGCGCCCTGCCTTCCTGTAGCTCTGGGGGGAGTCTAATCCACTACCACTTCTTGTGGTGCATGGCTAGCTGACAGTTGTCAACATCACTTTTAAAAGCATTTTTCTTTTTTTCAAATGCTTCACTTACCTTGGCCTGACATATGTTTTTGCTTTAAGAGCAAAATGGTTTCCATAGGCAGCTGGTGAGGTCCCTGAACACATGTTCCTCCAAAACACAAAACCCTAGAAGACATCAATTCCCAACAGAAAGGTTACTTACATACAGCTGCAGAGCACTGCTTAAAAGTTTTTGGAAAATAATATTGTAGTCAGCTGACATCAGTCACTTTGATTAGTTTCTTGTGCCTGATTACCGAATGATCTGAATAAAGACAAACGGGGTTCCTTCAAAGATCACATCTATATGCGCTTAAGTAACAACCAGAAAATAAATCATCATTTGTTTCAGAGCTATAACCAGGGAAAACGGCCCCAGGATATAACCAGATTAGCTGGGCCGTATTTAAAACAAATGTAATTACAAAATACATGTATTGCAGCCAAAAGTATTGTTTGAAATGAAGATTCTTCTATGCTTTCCAGTCTTAAGTAACACAGGGAAAAATGTTCTTTCTGAAAAGGAAATAAGGGAATTAAAGAGACAAAGGCCAGCTTAGGAAACAAAACCACATCCACTCACCTACAAATTTTCTGAGTGCGTGTGGAAGAATGGGCAGCTTGTAAAATCAGAAGGAAAAAAGTGTTTCTTCCTGAGAACAGGCACTGGATTTGGGTAGACTGATCCAATTTCTGCAGACCGAAACTTGCTCTTTTCTATAGGAGCACTGTGGCTTCCTCTTGCACCCTGCCTGGCTGTAGAGTCCATTAGTCCCACAGCATATGCTGTGCTTTGCCAGATACAGTGCTGAGCTTCAGCAGTAGAGGGTGGAGGGGCACCACCAGCCCTGCTCTGGTACTTGGCATGGGACATCTTGGGAGCCTGCTGTGGGCTCCTGTCTGTAAGGGAATATCTGACCCAGCTATTTTAAAAACCTCTGGTTTTGATTCTTGCCCTGAATTAAATAGAGCCGTTCACGACAGTGTATTCACATGCTGTGTCTTTCAAGTCCCAGTTGTATTTTAAGTGACTGCTTGGGCCAGCCAGCACTGTTTCTTTTCAAGTGCAGGACTTTTGGTTTTCCTGTTCAGTTTCTTGTGGTCTTTAATGTTTGCACTCACGGTATAGACCTGAGTCCCTAACTAGAGTAATTAAAAAAAGGAAAGAAAAAAGTGTTCCCTGGATTTCAGTCCTCTCTGAGACAGCACCTCAAAGGACAGGAGGTCACTCTAGGGAGGTGAACTCTTCCTGCCTGCAGGTTGGATGTAACTTGTAATAACCTAAATTTCCACACCGGCAAAGCAGGTCAGACCAACAAACTACAGCCACAGTGCTTGTAAGAAGGCTTCATAACAGCATGATTTGCTCCTTTCTTTTCTCCTGCACTCTCTGGTGCTGGAGAATGAGGGAGGTACGTGGCTATGCTTTCGTGGTGGGTCACAGTACTGCAGCAACTGCTTTGGGCCATCAGGAAATGTAGGACAGCCTTGTATGGCTTCCTCACTTCTTACTTCTTTTCCTCTTTTCTGTGCTACCCTGAGTGGAATCAGAAGTCATTCATAAGTTAATGTGTTTGAATTTCTGTCCCACTCTCTCCAGGGTGTTCTCAGCTTGACAAGCAACAGCAAAGCTGTGCCTACTTTTTTTTAATAATGGGCTTTTCCGTCTACTTTTTTCTTTCAGGCTACTGCTGGTGGGAAGACTGAGAGCAGCCCTAGCTCAGGTCAGAACTGCACTGAGAGGATATTTTCAGACTGTGACAGAAACTATAACCTAGAGGTCTACATACTCAACCATGAGAGCTCATAAATGCTGGTTCATGCCATTGGGATAATACCTTATGCTTGCAGTCAGAGGCTTTGCTCAAAAGGCTGTGTCCATTGATAGAAACAAGTGGTTAGAAGTGTCTATAAAGGTGTCATTACAAATTTTTTTTGGATTATGCTATGGCTGATTTTGATTTAAAAAGAAGCTATGAGAAATCAGGGTAGTTATTTATCTTAGCCTTCCACTACTGAGCTTCATTTTCTTTAAAGAATTCCTTTGAAATAAACAGAATGTGGTTTTGTTTTATCTGAAGATAATTTAGGAGTATTAGTAAAGATTTGTTTGGTATTTTGATATTAGCAATTTGGTATTAAATTGCATGAGGTAATTTTGCTTTTAATGCCAAAGGTTCATGTATTTATCTTTATCATGTCTACAAGCTGGATAGTAATTTTTGCTATGGGCACAGGCAACATGTCAACAGCCATATGATCCATTTCAGAAAAACAGATTTTCTGCCCTTATTTTAACAAGAATATGGATCTGCTCAGCTCCTTCTATTAAACAGAAGCCAAAGCTGTGGAGGAAATAGCTAGCAGTTTAGTATTTTAAGATATTAGATTATGCTAATCCAATATCAGTTTATCTTCAAATAGGAATAAATCACAACATATAATTTTGAAAAAATGGCAGATCCTGATTAATTCTAGAGTAATGTTTCTCCTCAGTGGTATCAAACCTGGGTTCCTTAAGTCTCTTGCTGAAAACACTGAGATATGTAAGAAAAATAACAGTTTCTCAAAATGAACATCTCCAAAGAATGGCTCAAAGGCATTTCAAACCTTTGTAAGGAAGAAGCACCAGCCTCTCTGGACTGAATACTTGTGTTTTAAACTTATAAATGGGATTGCAAGGTGATAAAATCTGCCGGGTGATTTTTAGACAGGAAGCTGGAATTCTTGCACCTGAAGTGCTAAAATGTGACAACCATTGCATGTGTTTTTAAAACAGGTGTGAAAAATCACAGCTATCTGCTTTCAATAAAGAAAGAGCAGGAAATCCACAATAAAGCAATAAACCCATAAACCTTAAAATATGCACATACAGCAGGTGCTGATATGCACAACAATATTTGAATGCAATAAAATATCTGACTATTGTCCAAAAAGAACTGCAGCCAAGATACGGCATTTGGCTATATTCTGGCCTTGACTAGAATTAGTTCAGATATTCAAAGCTAGCATGTGTTAGATAAAGAGAGGAAATTTCTTTAGGAAAGACAATGAGAGGTGTATTCTGGTTCAAGTCACTTGCTTTACTCTGTTGAGAGGTCTCTATTGTTTTGGGAGGTTTTAGCTCTTTTTTTCCTAATGGATGATTCATCTGAAATGTGAATTTTTCACCCTTTCATTCCCAAAATTTTTGTGACTATGACTAGCTCCCAAAGATGCTAGTGTGGTAAGGACTGTATGCATCTCAGCCACCACACAAAGCAGTGGAAGCAAACAGGCTTTGGTTTCTCTGTCTGTGTGAGCTCTTTCTGCCCTGCTCCTCTTTCGAGTTTGTCTGCTTTCCTGGCATCAGCAGCAATTGAGAACAGAGCTTGGCACATCTGCTGGCCTCCTTTTTTGGGACAGAGAATGGGTGGTGGGAGAACACAGAGAAGGTCCACCCAGTGAGCATCCAGGTCAGTGACCATCCAGCTACTGAGAGCGGGACTTGGAGGGATGAAGATCTGAACCTTCCTTGTATCTGTCTCTGAATTTGTATTAGTACGTAGCTGAAGGGAATATATTAGATATGGACACTGAGTTAACATCCACAGGAAATGTATTAGATGTGGACACTGAGTAACACCAAAGGAAGACTGGAAAAGTAGACTCTGGCTAGCCAGGCTGATTAATCACCACATAAACACTGTTAAAAGTGTGACTGAAATCTTCAAATTGTCCTTGGTACTTTTTCGTCATGGCACTGCTCACTGTAAAACAAATTCTTTGCCCACACCTGAATTTTCTGGTGTGCCTGTGAAAATCTGTGAAAATGCTTCTGGTTTTAGAAATAATGCTGGTGTCAACCAGATGTTCTCTAGTAGATGTCTGATCCAGATCACTCAGTTTCTCAGATTTATCAGCTGGTGCAATGTTCAGGTGAATAGCAGCCCAGGATCAGATCAAATGTTGGTGCAATGTGCAGCTCTGCACACGGGGTGGGAGCAGTTGCAAAGCTTTTGTTTGTAGATTTCTATGGATTTACTGTACATTTACCTTTACAAAACCTCAGTTATATTTTAGGCTATGGAATAATCTAGATCCCCTTGACATAGCTATGTGTCCAATCCCTTTCTGTATAACCTCTATTCTGCATTCCTAGGCTTGCCTTCTGGGCTATAGCATGGGGGATACCATCACCTCAAGTGTAACCAGACACCATATAACAATCAGACTTTCATAGCCCCTTGGTCTTGGGTGAAGCAACAACCTACTCATGATCACCTGTATAATTCCAGATGGATGCAGTGCCAAAATGTTCACACAAGTACTTCGCTATTTGTCCCACCTGCACATGAGACTCCTCCACCCCTGTACCTACATCCTTCATTTCCCTTCACCCTGAATAAAACAGGCTTTCAGAACCCTTTACGCTGAATTGTTTCAGTGGCATATGGATAAAGCAGTTTATACAGATGCAGCTGTAATAGCTGCTATGCCTTCTCACAGTTTTTGGTGGGATCCCATGCTTGTCTGAGCACTAGCACTGCGATAAAACAGCATCTACACTGGAAATTTTTGCCAGCATAATTAAGGCAAAAGGACCTCTCTGGTGCATGCTATAAATAAGACCCATATTATAAACAGATTGAGATCCACCACAGACTTCTCCCCTCCCGTGGATTTATTTATTGTTTCTCCATTACAATTGCCAAACCACTGACTGTAAAACTTCCTTCAGGCCCTGCTTTATTTTCATGGTGGGCCTCACAGCCTTATCAACATGTGTAATATGCACAATGGAAGTCACTACTGCTTTTTTTGCCATTCCCTGCTCTTCTGCTACTGAAATCCAACAGCGTTCCCCTCTGTATAGGACCAGCTCTGTGGTTTTTTTCCGATCAGTGAAAAGCAAGGATTTTTAACAAGAAAAATCTGTGTGAGAAGGGAAGGGATGTGACACCTTATTAAGAAAAGAGCTTGAGCTGAGGACAAAAGTCTCAAATTTCCATTATTCCTTAAATGCATCCCAGACTGTTGGCACTAGCTTTGTCGGCAGTGAAACATCACTCATTACATTGGACACCTCTGCAAAGGCTGCAACAAATTTGTTTTCTTTCTCCTTTAAAATGTTAACGTAACTGATGCTTTATTTTACAAGAGGCAGAGTGGCATTGCTCTTTTGGAGCAACAAGCTGGGAAGTGCAATGGTGTGAAGCAGCAGTCAGTGCCTGTGCTGTGGGGGGCGGTTTGGATAGGGGGTGTGATGCACATCTGGTCTGCAGCTCCTCTCTGAGAACGGTTCTAGTCACACTTTGTACACTTGGCCTGTGTTGTCTTTGAAGATCATTTGACATACACATTTGAAAGGCAGCACTTATGAAAAGTGCAGGGCACACTTAAAATTAAAAAAAAGACAACCAAAAATCAGAAGGGAGTTTTTTTGCCTATTTTTTTCAATACATTGTGAAAGAACATGTATGTTGGCTGATCAGTTTGAAATACAAGCATTAGGAAAGCTGATGCAGTGTAAATCAGTGAAGGTAATAGTGGAAGATCATACTCATGGCTTTCCAAAATCAGCAAGGACGGGTGATACATTGTCAGAAAACAGGTCCATGATGTTCACAGCTCATTTTCCATATTTTCTTCCTTTGTCTTCTATCATTTCTGGCGTTCTAGTTTTGACACCTCTTTAATTTCTTCCTAAAACATCTGCTGCTTTCTATGCTGTTTTTGTAGCAAGTTTCCTACATGTATAGTTCTCATAAAATGAAAGCTTACTCTTTGGCATAGAGGAGCAGGCTTCCCTCAGTTACAAACTGGAATGTCCTCACTTCAATTGATAATGAGAAAGTGTTTAAAGTTCCTGGTCTGTAATGCTAGGGACTCGCAAACCTATGTCCATCTAAATAACACCAGTGAGGGTGCAAGACTCTAATTTTACATGTAATCTTTATTTGATTCCCTCTGGCTTTTTTTTTTAATTATTATGTTTTGGTTTGGTTTAGTTTTTTTTGTTTCGGGTTTTTTTGCCTGGGGAAGAGTGATTTTTTAAAACACAAATAGATTGGATGAGTAAGTTTGGGGAAAATGAATTACACAAAGTGCTGCTCTATTCCTCTCTCAAAAATGAGGGAAACTTATTCCTTTCTCTCAAAGAGGGACACAGACAAAATTCTAGGTGTTACGGTATGCATGGTTATTGAGAAGCTGAATTTAAAAGCAAATACTGGGTTTTCACTATCAGCTTCACTATCAGCCTTTATTCACTGCAGCAAGTCCTAAGTCCTATACATCAAATAATCTTTCTGGCCTTGCTGACTGCTCACTCTGGACAGAGGCCATTTGCTATAGAGCCAGAGAATTATTAGCATTTATTTTACAAAGTATGTAAGAAGTGCTGAGTTCACACACGGTATTATTTTAGAGGACAGCACCTTTTCATGCGGTTAATTTTGCCCATACATGTGGTGGGGCATTGCAGCAATGACTACATAATGGAACTCTGAGGATGGTTTCTGGCTTCTGACACTTTGAAGCTTCTTGGTCTCTCCCGAGGAAACAATTCACTGTGATGGCCTGTCTTGGGTAAAAAGGAGGAAATAATCTGCTGTACAAGTGCAGCTTTTTTTACTCCCTATACTATTCTTAGGATTTCCAGTGGTCTCTTTGGCATATTTCCCCATGAACACTTGTGCTGAATACTGAGAGGATGAAAACAAGCTCTGAGTTTTGTCTGCTGGTTTAATTTTTGTCAGAATTCCTCTCTCCATCCCATTTGCCTTGTTCAGCTTCCAACGTCACGTCCAGTTCTTTCTCCTCTCCTACACATGGGAGCTATTGTTGCAGCTTGTTTATTCTTTCTCTGGCGTGTGTGTGGGTGAATGTGTGTGTGCATGTGGCATGTTTCCTTTCAAGCCCACTTTCACTCTTTAAAAGATAGATATTTTGTCTCCTCCCTCTTATCAGCAACCATCCTTCCAAAACTTTACTCTTCCCATCCTAGTATGGGAATGGTGAATCAGGCTTTGCAGATAGATAGCCATTTGAATTCCACTTCACATGCCTCTGTTTGACTTTTGGCTTTGAATGTCGTGTTGTGGCCACCAATGCCCTTTGCCTGGTGTGGCACTCTCCTGGCCAGCCCTTGCTCCTTTGTGACTCTGCTTCTGTAAATTTCAGTTCTGTCCTCTTCTCATGTTGTCCGTTTGTGTTGGATTTGCATGGCAAAGTCTTGATAGCAGCAGGGTACAGCAGTAGCTTCTCTGGGAAACTGCCAGAAACTTCCCCCATGTCCAACAGAGGCAATGCCTGAGGGCTCCAAGACAGACTTTCCGAGGCCACGGCTGAGTCCATCAGTGATGGTGGGAGCACCTCTGGGATAATATAGTTAAGAAGGGGGAAAATGTTATTGTGCAGAAGGAATTGCAGCGAGGGAAGCAACTCTGCAGACACCAAGGTCAGTGCAGAAGGAGGGGCAGGATGTGCTCCAGGTGCTAGAGCTGAGATTCTGCAGACCGTGGTGCAGACCATGGGGAGGGAGCTGTGTCCCTGCAACCCACAGAGGTCCATGGTAGAGTAGAGATTCATCTGAAGACCCTGGAGGACCCCTGCACCAGAGCAGGTGGATGCCCTGTGTAGACTGTGACTCTGTGGTAAGCCTGAGCTGGATCACCTTTGCTGGCAGGACTTGTGACACCATGGAGGGCCCACATTGGTGCAGTCTGCTCCTGAAAGACTGCAGTCCATGGGAGGGCCCACGCTGGAGCAGTACGTGAAGAACTGTAGCCTGTGGGAAGGACCTACCATATCATCAAGTTCAGTTTTGCTCTCCCATGGACTTGGGGACACCTCTTCTCCTACCTTCATTTTCGGCTCTCTTCCTCTTCATCCAGAACTGCCTTTGCTCTTACCCACATGTGATCCTTTTCTCTGCCCAAACTGAGAATCATCCCATCTTCCACATAGCCCCAGATCTTCACAAAGTGGCTTCTGTCCTAGGAAGCCCATCCCTCTTTTGCTGCATATTATTCTCAACATATACTTCTTCCTGGCAGGTGCAGTACCATTAATTACCATAAATATGTAGTTTGGGCATATGCTGAACCTGAGTCTGATTTTTAATGGATTTGAATTTCGTCATCGATCATGATTTCAGTGGGATTATGCTAAGTCTGTAGCAGGAATACACACCAGCACACTCCTATGGATCAAGACTTGAGGAACGCTGCAACATGTTCAAAAAACTTCAGTCTGACTGTACAGAGACATCAGAAAACCCATAACGGTGAGAAATTTAAAGAGCTGGTTTATCTGCTGGTTTATAAGAATGATTCTCTAGCATTTTATAAAATGTAAACCCTGACTGAAGATGTTAGAGGTTAGACTGGTTGTAACAATTTTCTTGTTTTGAGATGCTCCAGGTTATGTTGGAGGGTCACCCTTACAGCATTCATTTTTCTCTCTGTTTTGTCTTATGATTGGCTTTCACCTCCAAAGAGCTACCAAAAACATCATTCTTGTACTGGCTAACATGTTCAAATCTATTGGTATAAGATAAGGTGGAAGGGTCATCTCATAGAAACGGACAGACAAGCGAACAGAACAGGACTCCTTAGGAAACTAGGCTGAAAAAATAAGAATTACCTGGACTGAAAATAAAGAGGTCTATATCCAGCACTTCGATTTGTGTACAATTATTTTGTGTGCTGCCTTCTTAGTATTAGCTTGTTGGAACAGAAATGTCCACTTATAATTCCACAGAGCATAGCAGAATCTTTGCATTCATTAAACAAATGGAAATATAGGGAAATTAAATATTGGTCATTTTCAAGTATGAGGATTTCCAGTTGAAAGGGAGACAACAAATATTTTAAGGTCAAAGCCACTATAAAATCTCTTTTTTCTTTAAGATTTGAAACTTCTTAAAACAATTACTGGTAGTTTAGAATTACATTTGTGTTGGATGTCAGTTTCTAATTCTGTACTCCAGATCTTGGACTTGGAGCAACTCACTTTGATTAGTCACTGATTTTATTTTGAAACATATTTTGTTGACTTTCTTCTCTGTCAATGTCATCAAGTCTTTACACCTTATAAATGCTGGGCTTGAGATCTTCAAACCAAAAATATTTTAAGTGCCTGGTATAGTAGCAAGAAATGCACAGCATTCACCAGTTATGGTGAATATTGACTATTCAGAAAGTCTAACTTTCAATATTTAATAGCCTAAAAATATCTGCTTTGTTGAAATGATTGATGGCCCTAGTCTGAGAAAGTGTATCATGTCTCACACCCACTGAGTTCAAAATATTACACCCAGCTACCTCCCAGCTGGACAAGGCCTTGAACAATAGTGGAATAAATCATGGGAAAAGCCCAGCTTTTCTGGACGATTTTTTAAAGGTATTTTTCCTCGTGCAGAATTAAGAAGCAGGTCGTGGGGTCAGGATCTACTTGACCTGGTGGCAGGATTGCATCCTGCAGGCCAGTTGGATTTCTCATTGCAAGGAAGAATTCCTTGTTAGAACTTGGTTCTGTGTGGGTTTCAAATGCACAATGTAGCTGGTGGCAGAGGTTCCTGCTGTAAAATATTTCTTTCTAAGGAACATTGGGAAAGAGGGGAAACAGTTTCCTAATGACTGTGTTAAGTCAAAGAAGAGCATGGGTCCTGACGGAATGAAATCACAACTTAGGCATCAAAACTGATGGTCATTTTAGGAATTTACTGAAAAGCCTTGAAAATCTATGTCACAATGGTCATAATATATACTAACATTTCAGATGCTATTTTATATGATGGACAGAAACCTAGTCAAATTTTCCTTGCTTTGCAAACAATTTATATCACTGGGATATAAACTAAGAGAAGCATAGGGGAAAACTGCCTTGCACCATAATTCATGTCTTAAAATTTTATTTGGGGGGACTTTGCTTTTGGCAGAAAGGAACAAAATTGTTTACTTTCACTTAAGAGGAGTTCTTTACATAAATTACAAAGATGGAGAATTGCAGTACATTTCTGCTTCCAAATTCTGATATAATCAGGGAACAGCTGAACTCTTGTCAAGCTTGCACCAAGGTAAATGAGAATAGCATAATAACACTCTTCTGGTTGGTCATTGTTAGACATACAGTCATCTTTTTGTATTGATTTGTAATACATCCTTATATGCAACACTACTGCTGGCCTGAATGTAAGGGTTTGGATTCTTATTTCAGGTTTAAAGTATTGTTGTGTTAATCTAAGTGTACTACATTTATTGCCTGGGCTTTAAGCCTAAGGTTACTACAACTCTTTTATGATCATGTAATTTTGAGAAAATCCATTGATAAGAGCTATTGATTAGACAGTTGCAAATGAAAATGGTGAAATGAAAAGTCGTAATTTCAACCTGAATGCTGTATCATTTGCATATGCAAATGGTCCCCTTTTATTCTCACGCATTATCTTACTAAAACTACAGACAAAAATATATAAAACTTAAATAATAAAACTGTGAACCTTATACAACTAAGTCTATTTGGCATTATTGCAATGCATCAAATTGCCTTAGTAAAACTACCAATAAAATTCTGTGCCACTCTAAACTACTGCTATGGATATGTGCAAGTCTTCTCTTGTTCATAACAATCCAGGGGGAAAAGTATATGGGAGGTCAGACAGGTACACAAATGAGATTGTCTCTGAATTAGGTGATTAGTACTTATACCAATAACTTTGCCTGCTCCCAAAAATTTGCCTGTCAGATCTTGTCTTTGAATTCTGTTCTGCAGGCAAGAAATGGATACTTCCTCTCCAAATTAATCCTTTTATATTCAAACAACCAGAGCCTGAATGAGGAGATACAATCAGGGCTCTAAAACCATTAGCCCTGCCATATTTCTTCTGGCTCAACAAACAGCTGAGTGGGATTTATTTGCTGGCAGATGGAGGTGACTAATGATATAAGCAGAACTTTTTTGCATTGGCAAGTTCCAAATGTTTAGCTATATGGTGCCTAGCAAGAAAGGCAAGAAGCATCAGATCCACATGTTAAAAAAGTACCATTCTTTCTAATTTAGTGCTTTGCTCAGTGGTTTGTTATTTTTCTTTAAATTTTGTTTTAGTCTTTTTTTATTATTGATTTTTTTTGGGGGGGGTTGGGTTTCTCTGGTTGTTTTTTTGTTGTTGTTTTGGGGGTTTTTGTTTGTTTATATTGGCTTGGGTTTTTTAAAATTTTATTTTATTTTTTGGGGGGGTTTTTTGTTTGTTTGGGTTTTTTTTGGGGGCTGGGGGGGGAGGTTGACTGGGACCTAGACACATCCCTTTAGGCAAAGTGTCTGCTTAATACAAATTCAGGGGCGTGTATCCATCCCCAGTAAAGCTGCATGCAGTTACTCTGCTTGAGAACAAAAGGGAGAGTGTTGTGATGAAATAGCTCTTACTTGGTTTGGTTAAAAGATCCAGAATAAATTAGAGACCACCAGCTTTTATTGACTGTACTAATCCTGCTCAATGCAACCCCTCGCATAGGAGTGGCATCACAAAATTTGTGAATGTGTCAATTAAAACAGAACACAATGAGATTTCCTGTGGTGATCAGACATGTCCACACAGAACTTGAAACCTCTAAAGTGAGTCAATCTCCATGAATTGTGCTGTTTGAACCCATTTTGAAGCCACCACAGCCTTCTTACGTGGTATTTGATTCTGAGGCTTGAGCTGACTCTGCTTTATAATTATTTTTGGAGACTCTGGAAGCTTTTAGTCTTTTATCCAGATCCTTTATTCTTTCTGTCAGCAGATGCCAAGCACTTTCCTCAGGGATGTCCTATTTTCTCACATGATCAAATCACTCCTTGAATGTTCCCAGGAGAAACCCATTCTCCTGAGATACTGCCCAGATCCTCTGGAAGAGCATCTTGCTGTTCTTCAAAGGTGCAGTTGATTTTTGACTCTTCAAAAACCATGTCACTGAAATAATTCCCAGGGCATGAAGGGCTCCTCCATGCTGGGGAGGCTGCCCCATCTGTCTGTGGGAATCCACAGCACTGGGACAGTGGGAATGACAGCACCTGGAATCCAGCCCCGTGGCAGGATTGTGGCTCGTCATTTTCTGGTAGTGAGCAGCCACCCTGCTCTGTACACTGACCAGTGTAATGACCCATAAACGTTTAAGGATTTTGGAAACAGAAAAATTGTTTCGACTCTGAGATGTAACTGTGTACCATGGACTTGCTTACCATGGTGATTATAAGAGCTGGAAATAATTTCATTGGGACTGAGATTAATGGTGCACATGTACTTTATTTCTGCCCTTACTTGAATGTGAGCATAATGTGTATTGCTGATGCTTCACAGACAGTTCAAACCATGGTATTTCTTGGTTCTCACCTTCTTTAGTTTCCTCATTTTTGAGATCTCCTTTCATGTGGTTTAAGACAACTGTAATCAGTTTGATTAACACGTGGAAAGCACTTATATTGCAGTGAGTTTTGCTTTGTGGCTCAACTCCTGTGTGTCCTGAACTCACTTTTGTGCATTGCTGATATAACAGCTGCTCTGTGGGATGATCCCTGTATTTTCAGCACCTATGTGTGCAGCTGAAACTGTGCTTTGATATTCTTGAATATTGTGCTTTCAATGTTTTCTTGATTAGGAGATTAGGGAACATAAATCTGCAGGCATATTTGTATTTTTGTCATGTCTTTATGAAGGGAATAAATCCTCCTTGCACAGAGCGATGATAGATTTTAAAAATATCCCTCTGTTCTTCCTCCTCACAGCATTTATCAGGGTGCCTGTCATCATAAAGTCTGTCATCATTAGACATTTTATTCTATCAATGTTAATTTATGATTTGGTTTTTCTTTGAAGGATAATTTGGCAGATTATTTTTAACCGTTTCCTGTTCATTTTGAACTGGGATTCACATCAGTCTAATTTTTTGTGCCTGAATTGCACTTAAGTTTACCCAAATACGTTCCCTTCCTCAATTCTCCTTGGCAAATAATTTGTAGTGCCTCCTAATCACTGGCTAAAGAGTCTTAGTTGAGGTGAAACAGCATCAGTTGTTTTATTTGGGGTTTTTTTGCTATATACTTTTCTGTTCTCAAGCTGCCTCTCAAGTTCTGCAGAAATTCTGTCCTTAAATGATGGCAGAACTTTGTTTGATTATACAAATTTGCATTCCTATCTAGAAAAAAATATACCAGTCTATATTGAAGCTTATTGAATTTTTTAAGTATTTTTCCATTTCCATTGCATTTTTGATCCAGATGGGAATCTTTCAATTTCCCCATGTATCTGCATTTTCTTTTTAGGGTTATAAACCTATAGCCATCCTGAGGAAAATAAGGTCTTATCTGGTGTATTTTTTTATTTGAGGAAATAATTGAAAACCTTTAACTTTTTTATAGCTTTTCCTCATAAACTGACCCTGTCATATGTCATCTGAAAGTGAACCCTTCCTAAAACAAATGCCCCAGGTGACGACTTTGGAGAAATAAGCATATGGCAACACAATGAGAATTCTGCAAATTTTATTTACCCTGGAAAGCAAGTCCTTAACGAGTCAGAATCCTCCTTCCCAATTTATTTGTTTAGACATTTGTTGTATTCCTAGAATGACACTAGTTGATAAATCCTTTAACTTTCTTCCTCAAAGTCAGATCAATGGACTTAAATTAGAACAAAAACCAGGCTATTTTAAGTGAGCACAGCCCAGCCAGCAGATATGACACACACCAGCCTTTTGGGCTCGCCCTGGGCTGTTGCCTCTCTAGCTCTGGCTGTGATGAGAGGAGAACCCCTCAGTATCCCATAGTAATGCTGTCTCAGGGAAGATTTCTTATTCACAAGGTAGAGGACGGCACCGTGGCCTGCTCTGGGGAACACCGCAAATGATGCTGTGCTCAGTGTAACTGATCAGGCAGTCAGGGCACTGCGCAAGGAGATAAAATACCCCACGCAATTTGTTGGAAGCAACATTTTGCTGCACTGCTGGACTTGTTTACCTTTCTGTCTGATGTGAGTGCAGTGTTTTCTTCTTTTGTTTCAAGGAAAGTGGAAAAGCTCCACTAGGCTAGTCCATGGTACTCTAATAATAGCCGAATTTTATGTGAACTCTTCAGCTGGTTCCAATGATACTATGGTCCCCAGCCCTAAATTTCTGGTAAAAATTAAATGTGAAGAGAACAATTCAAGCAGCCTCTCTTCCAGTGCAGAGCTTCAAGTATCCTGAAGGTCCTGAGAGGATCAGGAATAACTCAGTGAGTAAGGCTGGAAGCACCCTGGCAGACCTAATGTGTCTGGGGAAGAGCTCCATGGCTCCAGCACCTCTGAAACATAAAAATGCACATTTTGCTCTGTGTAGTGTTTTTGGGTAGAGACGGACCTAAATCTCTGCTGTGCCCCATGCTCTGGTTAATTTGCTTTGTCTCAGGCCTGTGTCAAATAAGTAACCCTGAAGGTACAGAAATACTTTAGGGCAGCTGTAATCTGCATCCGCTGCTTGTTTGCAAATGCACAAAGGAACGGTGGGGGCGCAACAAGGCAGACCAGAGCAGGAAGGGCAGGGACCCTTTACAGACCTGGAACTATTTTGTTAAGAGAGAAGAGTGACTCAGGGCCAAGTCCTCAGCTGGAGAAAGACTGTGAGATCCATGTTGTTGCAGGGAAGTGGAATGACCATTGATGCCAACAAGGCTGCCTGGCCCGAATGGCATGTGTCCAGTTCTGCTGGTGTCTCCAGCCACAAGGCACAGCTTTGATGAATGCCATGGGCCCCAGAATAATTTGCTTTGCTTCCATATCGCTTGGAATCAGCAATTTCTCATACTCACTTGATTATACCGAAAGGAGGTAAAAACAGTGAGTCAGAATATATGGCTGAATAAAATAAGGATAAAATTTGCCTGACTTTGAGCCTCAGGTAAACACTTTAAGACCCAAGGGCCCAATAAACAGAGTTTCAGATATAGGTTTGCATGAGGATTTAGAATCTTCAGAGTTAAAGTAGAAGACATCCATGACAACAAAAAAGAATATCAGCACTTATCAGTGGATACCATCAATATATAAGAAATGGTTCCTCAGCTTGTATTGATTTTACCTCTTTCCCATTGCAGATTGCAGATACAGGTCTACATGCCTTTGCTCTATCAGGTATGCTCAACGTTCAGTTGTGCTGGCTTCTTGTGGTTGCTGTCCCAGTCACTGTATTGTCAGGAATTTCTAGATTTATTTGGCATGTTTTGCAGTTTGAGGAGCTTATACACACATGTGAGATTTAAGGGCTTTTTTAAAAACTTTCAATGTAATTTAAACAAAGGACTTGTACACTAAAAAGTATAAACAGCATGCTTCTTGGGCTCCAGGTGTTTCCTGAGGGAGGAAGTGAGAACCTAGCAACGTGAGATTGCACAGAACCACACAACCCACTATTGCACCTGGGCATGGTTTCTGCATAATCGTAGGTGTGTTTTAAATCTGTTTTAAAATCCATCCTTCACAGAGGCTTCTTATTCTGAACACATGCCTGGCCTTACAATTGAAAAGCAGTGCTGGGGTGACGCACGATAAACACACTAATTGTTGAAGTGAGGGTTCAATAGTGGGGTTACAGAAATAGAGGTAGAGCTGATACAGATATTATAAGAAAAAAACCCCCAACAATTGTAGATCTCATCACAGAGTATGTTAGAAGTCCTGAACGACCTTCATTTGGAACATTCATGCTATCAGTGAAAATTAACAAAACTAAACCATCAAAAATAAAATTACTAAATTCACTGATTAAACCATATAAACTATAATATTGCAGTGCATCTGCCTTATAAAATTGTTACAGATTCCTGCATAGGAGCTAACTATTTGAAATCTTTGAACTTAGAGAAGTGGTCGTCATTGTTTTCCTGCTGACTGTAGGCCCTTGCTCAATGTTCATGACTGAACTAAAGCTTTAGGGCAGAAATCTCAATGTATCATGCCTCAGTACGTCCCCTTCTCAGCTGTTGGAAGTAGGATGTGGAGGAGTTAGGTCACTTGGCCAAGATCTCAGAGTTCTCGATAGCATCGCTAGGAACAGAAATGAGATCTTCTGGTTCTACTCATTTTTATAGGTTTCTGTGTGGCTGTTTTAGAAGAGGTTTAGAGATGTCTTTACTGTGTTTATAGCAATGGAATGTGCTGAGAAAGCAGCCAAGGCAACTTTATCCCACAGCAGCTCTTAGCTTTGGTGCACCTGTGTTTAAGCCCATATAAACCTGAAAATAATAAAACCTAATTTTTGAGTGCTTGATCTGAGACACGTCAGTACTTTGTTATCTTTATGAGCCTTGAAGTGTCCCAACTTGTGCACCCGAAGGGATAACTGAAAAGAGTTGGGGAAATGGTGCAGAATGAAGTCCTATCACCTGCAGCAGCAAGAGCTTTTACAAGCCAAATTTCACGACTGCTTTTTCACATTCAATGAATTGTAGCAATGGTGAATAGGATAACAAAAGCTAATTGCAAGATACTAAGCTAGGAAAACTCTAGTGAGGCATGGAGTTGAAAATAGTGGTATATATCAGTGTTAAAGATTAAGGTTTATTAAAACCAGTTTTTTATGCTAATCAGAATTAAGTAGTGGTTCTGCCACGTTTACTTATGTGTGACAAGCTGTAGCTGAGCTAAAGACTCTTGAGCACTGTACAAAAGAATAATTGATATTTTTGTTTAAAGAAAAATAGTCCAAACCTGAACTCTTCGGGAATCCACCATCTGTTTTGAAAAGGGGTTGAAGAGGTTGCCCCCCAACCTTGTCCCCTGCAGGTCAGGAGAAGAGAGGAAAACAGGAAGTTTTATTCATCTTACTTTCTCAGTTTTCCAAGTTATAGTCTCCAGCTGTTTCCATCAACTTTGTTTTCTGGAAAAAAAAAAAAGAGAGAGAGAGAAAAAAGAGATCTATAGAGTTCTTTAGCTATCTTTAAGTGACTCTTTGTTGAAACCTGCATTGCATTTTTCAATAATTCCAGAGTAGTTTTCTTTCTTCTTTTCCCAAAACAAACGTCTCTTACCCAGCTTCTCCTCAGCCTGAAAAAAAAGAAATAAAAGCAAAATAAAAGCAGCAGGCTATGGGTGAAGGGAGAGGAATGGTGTCTACTGCAAGGAAGTGGTCACACAATGTCAGACTTCGAGTCTGTCACAAGTGAAAAGTGAAAGCCTACCTTGAGGCAAACAGCAAGGGTGCCTTCCCCTTTGCCTAAAATCAACAACATTTTACATAACATTTCCAGATAAGGGCTGACCATAGCACTTAGCAGTTAGGGACTGATGGGCTGGTACTTTAAGTGGCACTTATCATGTACTCTGCATTCCACTTGAAGGGCAAGTTCTCCCAAGTATCTCCGTTCCCAGAAGTGCATTAACCCACATGGACTGTGACATGTAGAAAACTCTACATGTTTTCAAGCCATCCATGATGAGGTGGTTGAAACAAGTCACTGCTGTTCCTTTCCCTCTTTCTTTGCAGCTCAGGGGAGTGAAACTGTTGGGTGTTTTTCAGAAGGTGTCTGGAAGTAACTCTCTGAACTAGAGGGGTATACTCTGCAGAGGTGCCCTTCTGTTTTGCAAATCCAGCACAGGTATTGAGGCCGTGTGGCAGAAGGTAAAGCAGCAAATCATATTTATAGGCAGCTGATATTCCAGTGTTAAGATCAAATTATGAATAGCCTTGGATAAAGATTTTAATACAGTATTTAATTCTTCATCTTGTGTTTTGTTGTTTTCTGTTTGTTTTTTAATGCTTCGTATTAGTGTGACTATCATCCATACAGGGTGTTTAAACAGTTGGACGTACAATGCCAGGTTTTATACAACCAACTTTTATTCATATAGGAGATAGACCTATTCTTCTCACCTGAAATATTTGCTGGTTTTCAGTCACTTAAAATTTTTTGAAACATTTACCATTTCAATGGTAAGCATTGCTTTAGACTGACTTCTCCTGGAAAATTTCTGTGAAATTTTTAGATGTTGCTGAGAATGAAATAATGGGAAAAGAGTCTTTTGTTGACTAAAGATTTTCTAAAGGAAAAGTGATGAGTTTCAAATCAAAGTCCAGAACAGGAGCCTGATGGGAGAAATTATGTACAACTGAATGAGAAACTGTAGGTCTGCAAAGGGTACTATATCTAGATGAGAAGAAATGAGACTGGCCAAAGGGAAAGATAAGGACTTAACAAGGCTGAGAGAATAAGAGGCTGGTGGAGAAATGAGTCGGGCATCAACGTGTGTGTTCCAGCTCCCTGGTAGTGGTATCTGACATCTATCACCACTTTCTGCCATGCCATTAGCCAAACTGCAGAGATCTGTGCAGTGCCTTTTAAAGGCTCCGTCTACTTCCTGGTAGCCCTTATGAGTGGCAGGACAATGTCAAATATGGGGATTTGCTCCTGTTTTTGAAAAACGAGCAAAATGCATGCCAATTGATTAAAGCATTATCAAGGATGAAAACTTTGGTACTTCTCATATTTATGCAAGTTGTCTTTCATAACAAGGTTCATTCTGTAATCAGGACAGAGAGTTCCAGGAACTGAACATGGTTAAAAACACCATAAGACCTGTTCCCACTTCACTGGTCCCAGAAATGGGAAAGAGTATAGAGAATGAGACAGAATTTAGCAAGATAACATATGGCAAGGGGGTGATGTTCTACCCTGGAGAATTGGATACTCTCCCTTTTTCTGTCAAACAGCTCCCATGTGGTGATAGCTGAGTCACTTGAGCCAGTCTTTTCAGAAGCTGTCAATAATTTTACATTGCTTTTATTCTTAGCGCCGGACTTGTAGGTGTGCTGAACTTTCTCAGCTGCGGCTGAAGTCAGGGACGCCATGCTCCAAACACAAAATAGTATACAAAAAAAATCTGGTTTGGGGAATTTAAAATCGTGTCCAACGTGGTTATGTTTGGCCTTACTCTTCCTGGGACTCACCAGTTTTCAATATGAAGGGATACTGGCAAGCTCGCCTCTTTGAAGTGATACTGTGCAGGAAGTTCACTGTGAAGCTCTGTTATGGCAACCAGGAGTACTGTCTTCAGAGCAGGTTTTGAACATTGTGCAGGAAACAAGGCAAGCATGAGTTATATTGAGCTGCAAGAAGAAAACAACCTGCTCATCTCACTAGCATGCCATCTTTTCTGCACAGTGTAGGTACACCAAAGGCATGTCTGTGTATAGGATTTGCTGAGTGCTGCACGTGGGTCATAACACCGCCTGCCACACTACAGTCTTGGGGGAGTGTCTGGAAAGCTGCCCAGCAGAAAAGAACCTGAGAGTGCTGGTGACAGTGGCTGAACATGAGCCAGCTGTGCCCAGGTGACCAAAAAGGCCAATGGTGTCCTGGCGGGTATCAGCAATGGTGTGGCCAGCAGGACCAGGGCAGTGATTGTCCCCCTGTGCTTGGCACTGGTGAGACCTCAAGTTCTGTGTTCAGTTCTGGGCCCCTCACTGCAAGAAAGACATTGAGGTGCTGGAGCGAGTCCAGAGAAGAGCAATGAAAATGTGAGTGGTCTGGAGCAAAAGTTCTATGAGGAATGGCTGAGGGAGCTGGGGTTGTTTAGCCTGGAGGAAAGAAGGCTCAGGGAAGACCTTACCATCTTCTACAACTGCCTGCAAGGAGGTTGCAGCCAGGTGGGAGTTGGCCTCTTCTCCTGGTTAACAAGTGGCAGGATGAGAGGAAACCTTACGCCAGATTTGGATTGGATATTAGGAAAAATTTCTTCACCAAAAGGTTTGTCAAGCATTGGAACAGGCTGTCCAGGCAAGTGGCGGAGTCATCACCCCTGGAGGTATTTAAATGATGTGCAGATATGGCACTTGAGGACATGGTTTAATGGTGAACATAATGGTGGTGCTGGGTTGACAGCTGGAATTAATGATTTTAAAGGTCTTTTCCAATCTTAACAATTCAGTTGTTCTATGATTGTATGTCTGCCATCTACAAATTACCCCAAATTCTCATCTCACTAACTGTATTCCATGAACATCTAGTAGATCAGAAGGAGTATGAATGAGGAAATAGACAATTTCCCCAGTTTAGTCAATTTCTTGAATGGGAAGACAGAATCTTTTTCACTTGCGTTTTGAAAAATCAGACTGTCAGTATCAGGGCATGTGGTCTCTGTCCTTTTCCAGGTCTGACAGTGCCAGCTTTTTCTCAGGACCCATTTTGACAAAAAACAAGGCAAGTACAAGATGAGAAAGAAGACACTGAAAGGCATACTCACCAGCACTCTGCCCTGCACTACTGACTCCAATCCCATTACATGACCACTTCACGAGCTTGTCTGAAACCCTCCTGAGCTGCAGCTCTTTCAGTGTAACAGCAATAGGCCTGTTAGAAACATAACTGACTGACTGCTGAGCTGGGGGTGCTGTTTTAGGGGTAAATAAAGCAATAATATTGCTTTTCAAGGTGACTGTGTGTAAACTTATGTGAGCTGGGTAAAATTTTAAATAAAAACCCTGGGTCATAGGTTCCAGCCAGGAGAAATTTATGTTTCCTGAAATGAGGTTTCTCTGATGCAATCCAATTTAATTGCAAAGAAAGTACAAAGCCCTCTGTTTCTTCACACACAAAAATTGCAGAAAAGGCATGGCCTCTGTTTACAGCTCCAGTCTATTTTCCATTAAACACTCTAAAAGCTCTTTTTTCCTTTTTCTCTAAGCTTTTCTCAGAGGCACATTCCTGGCCCTTGTTATGTCTGTGTTGTTGGCTTTTTCCTTGCCACCATCTGTCTCTTCCTTTGATCTCTTTGTCTCTCTCTCATAGACACCCAACCGATCACAAAACAATGGCCAGTAAAACCCTTCCACCCATGTGTCTTGCAGGTGCTCTTTTTTAGGACAGGGAGGTGTGCTGGTGGTTGGAAGGAAAGCTATGGTACTTCCGCATATCAGCTCCCATAACGAACTTAACTGTTTCTTACAACTGACCATTATGTAGGTAACCCTGATTTAGAGAGATTTTACCCCAAGGGCTAATGAAACTGTTGATGAGAAATCAGGCTCTTTCTCAGCAGCATTGAGAAACATTGAAAGCACAGCACTTAAGGCTGTAGCAGAGAGAACAAAGGTTCTTTCATCTTCTTCTGGTTACAGTCTCTGTGCTTCATCTAGTTACAAACTTGATGCTTTTTCTCAAAGCTGTTCTGACTTAGAAGTTTGAAGAAATGCACTTCATGCATGTAAGCATTACCATACTTCTTTTACATTCATTGCAAAGTTAGATGTCACTTGTCTTTATTTGCCTGTGAGTTGTCTGAGAAAATAATATCTAGGTGTAATATATTGTTTCTCATCAGCACTACTTTTCCTAGGTGACTCCTTACGTTTATCCAGTGAATTATGGAATCACAGAATTGCTGGCTAGGACTTCTTCTGGAGTTCTGTGGTTCAACCTCATACTCACAGGAGGCGTATTGCTGAAGTGAAAGCAGGTCAGCCACTGATTTGTCTATCAAGCTTTAAAAACTGTAAAGTATAGAGAACCCTTAGCTTCCCTGGGCAGCCTTTTCCAGGGCTGCTCTGCCCTCCTTCTGGCAAAGGTTCTCCTAAGCTCCTGCCTGGTGCAGCAGGCCCCACATCCCCAGGTGCCCTTGCACAGTAGGTGTGAGGCTCTGCGAGTGGGACTGAGCAATGACGAGGACGATGGTTCACACCGCATGGAGGTGTTGTTGAGGTTAAGGAGGTGTATGCCCTTCATCAAAACCACTTCCATAAAGAAAAAGGCAGTCATTGTCAGAGGAGATTCTCTTAAGGGAAACAGAAGGCCCAATATGCAGACCTGACCGACTTAGTGAAGTCTGCTGCCCCTCTGGGGCCTGGGTTGAGGGTGTGAAGAGAAAGCTTCCTACCCTGGTATGGCCCTCAGATTACCCAGGTACGGCCCTCAGAAATTACTGATTTTTCAGGTAGGCAGCGCTGAAGCTGCAACAAGAAGTCTGAGGGCAAACAAGAGAATCTTGAGAGCCTTGGGATGTCTATAAGTAATGTGATTGTTGTGTATAGGTAATGTTTGCAAAGTTTCTTGCTGGGCTAAGCAGGGAGTAACCAGCACATGGTGCTGTTTTAACTTTTACAATACAGACATGAAATGATCAGCTCATGCTAGCAATGGTCATGAGTGAGGGCAAGTAAAGAATGAAGAGAAGTCTTGTCTAAATCTCACCACAGTATTTTGTTGAAACATTCTAGAGTTTAAAAAATTTTCTAAAATAAAAAAAGCATAATGTTAGATCCTTTCAAAGACGAGATAGATAAAACTCATTCTGTTGCAGCACCAGGACAAATTACTAACCTGAAAAGAAATTCTCTATTCTCTGTTTGACGAGCATACAGCAATAACCAAAATTAAGACTTACTCTCCTCCTCAAAATAGAAAAGTCAGACTGTTAATAATTAGATTTTTCTTTGGACTAGCCTAGCATCCAATACTTTCATCTGAGTAGATTTAGCAGATTCTTTCTTTCCATCTAAGTTTGAAAGTTTCAGCAGGCTTAGGTTTTTTATTTGAGACAAAAGCACTCCTGGCATTCATTTGCTTCTATAAGAATCTCATCTTTGATTGGAAAGAGCAAAACAAAACATAGATGTGATGACGATTTCAAGACATCTCTTTCAACTAAGGGCTTTAATCCCACCAAGAGCCGATTCTTCATGTACAAATAGAGTGAGAGCTCTCCAGTACCCTTCTGCCAGCTCAGGGCTCAGGGTTCTGCTGGGTATTGGGCTTTTAGGCCAAACTCAGGATGTTTTAGGGCACAACTGGTTTTATATTTTTTTCTAGTTTAGAAAATTTGAATTCTTCTGGAGTCTACACTTTTCAAAATGAATATTGTCAAAACTGGAAGTTTCTTGGAAGAAAAGTGCAATAATGATTCAGTCTGTAAAGTTTTCCTTACACTGAGGGATTGAAGAAAAAGTTAACAGATTTCTGTCTTGGTCTCAAAATGCTTATGTAAGGATATTATTTTTTTCTGGGAATAGATGACAAGTTATACAACAGCAGAAGGAGATCTCAGCTCTGGAATCCAATCTTAGAGAAGATTATGCCGGAAAAATGGTGCATGTTTTTAATAGCAACATTCATATGCTGAATCCCTTTTACTGGTGTCTCAGATATAACGAATTAATGATTTTTCAACCATTGCACATTAGCAGCCATGGGTAGGGCCAGATGTAGGAATGACCGGTAGAGACTTTGGACAGAAAATCAAACTAATAAGGTAGTTGCTTACAGCTTTTGCAGACTGACTTTCCTGCTGCTGCCTTGTCTTGTCCTTCCTCTTACTTCCTACCATCTCTTTTCTCTCCTGGCAGCTCCGGTTACTGCCTCTTGCATTGCTTCCTTGGCAACACCATCCTTCACTTCTGTTCTGGCTTTGCCTCCTCATCTCCCACACCCCCCGTAGCCCCATGACTGCCTGTAAGAATTAGTTTGTGTGCTACTCTGTAATGGCCCTTGAGCTGCAGCACGAGATCTCCCACCGGGTAGGCACACACATAGCTGGCAGGAAGAGGCAGTCCAGAGGATCTCAAACAAGCTCTTCCCTGTCCATCTGAAGGCACAGAACAATCCTAATGGCAGGATTTAAATGACATCAGCACTTCCTGTAGCTCTTTTCTACCATCAGTTTCAGACTGCATCTGAACAGTGTGCAGAAAAAACTCTTACTTTGTTCTGAGTTAGGTATGAACAGTTTATGGGCATGTGTGGATCTGATGGATAGATAGCAACAGTATCTGTGGCTGAAGATCAGTGGAGGTGCCTTAAGATTATGGCTATATTTTCCAGCTGTCCATTTAGTAAACACCACAAAATTGCCCTTCAGAAATTTGTTCGTGGAAAATAGGAGGGGTATCCAGGCACAGAAGTATGATATGTTCTGCTGTATCTAGTGCAAAGTAAGATTTTCTTCCACCTTTATTTTAAACAATGAAACACTGAAAACAAATGGATACATGAGATGAAAAAGTACCCTCTGTGAGGTTTCAGCTTTGATAAACCACATTACAGAATCCAGGTCTTTCACCATATAGTGAGACCCGATACACCTTCAACATTCTGACTGTTTGTTTAGACAAAAAAAGCAAGAGTTAAGGCCTTGACAATATAATATGGGACTGAAAATGTGTGTGCTATTAGCACGAGAGTGCTTTTGGCAAGTCTGTTTCTAGTATGCCTGCTCTGGTGTTTATTGGCTCTCTGCTGCTGTGAACCAATCTGAAAGGGGAAGAAGATTTAGAAGCTAACTAATGAGCATGAACGCTACAGAAAGGAAGTGAAGACAAATGGCTATTGACCCTGTTCTCCCTTATTAGACAGCAATTAATTTTTCAGTTGATAAAACTGCTTCATCCTATCTGATCCCTGTGGTGGAATTAGGCAGCCAATACTTGGGGGACCATGCTTCCAAATAACAGCCATAGGGCAAGCCTTTTCTAGCCATCCTTGAGCCTTGTCTGGCTTTCTCCATCCCGTATTCCTTCGTTCTGGTCTTAGGATTAGCCTTTCCCCTAAATTGCCCATCTGGGTGACACTGAAGTATGTTGGCACTGTTGTAGGCTCTGTGCGATGTTGAGATAAAATGGAAGGCTGCGTCTTGGAGCCAAAACTGTATGAAGTGGATTTTCACCCCCAGAACAGCATTGCAACTGATTTCCACTATATAATGTAATGCAATCACAGCGTCGTGTATGCTTTGTCTGGAGTTGATTCTCCAGCTGTTGAAACAGTATCTTTTTTCATTAAATTAAACCAAACTGTAGCCAGCATCAACATCAAGCTCCAAAAACGTAATGCTTAAGACTTTTCGGCCAGATGCTGATCTCTGAAACACTGGTGTGAGTCTAGAGGAATTACAGTTTTACACTAAGGTATGTGATATCAACAAGCTTATTTTGGGCCGGTGATCTGCTTTCACAGGTGTGCCTCGTTTTAAGATGCCATCAAACTAGCTTCTCCCCATCATTCCAAAGATGTTGAAGATTAAAGATAAGCTTTACTGGTAAACAGAGAAACAAAGAAAAAGATGTGAAACAAAGGTTTGCTTTCTGTCTCAGTTAAATGCTAGTTAAGGAAAATAACATTTCTGGAACGTTTCCTTTTTATCAATCATAGTAAAATCAAAATAAGCTGGCAGAGTACAACTAAAAATGCTGTTTCTTAAACAGAAAAGCATTCACACAAGTTTAATGATAAAAACTTAAAGAACTGTTTCGTTCACTTTTTTTTTGCCATCATGCACAAATCTTCAGGTTTTATTAAAGACAATTGATACAAGATTTGTTCCACTTCAGTCCTTGTTATCTTAGCTTGACTTTGCTATGAGAAGTCCTTGGGGGGCTTGGTGAGAAACTTTTGCTCTGGTGGGTACTTTTTGTCACAGACACTCAGCAACTGAGGGGAGACAAATGGAAATAAACTGAAAAAAAGTGTATATGTGCATGGGAGGAGTGGAGGGCTCTGTTTTACACCGCTATACCTCAAAAATAGCTGAAGGGGATTTTCCAACAATTTCCACATACCATGCACAGTTCATCCCTGGACTGGGACCAAACATATAAAGGATCATTCCCCAAAGGAGAATTGGGGAGGAGGAGGGGCATTTAAATGAAATGTGAAAAAGGAGAGTGATAATGGAAATCTGCCCATAAACAGAACTTTTGCATCCTATGTTGAAGGAAATACTGCCTTAAGGAAGTCTTTTTTCAGTGTGCAACAGCATTTAAAGTGAAGTAACCAGGCAGCACTGTGCCTGCCTCACATCCTCTGTGTTTGCACCGAGCCCAAAGCTCCCACAGGCATGGGCTTGGCACATTTGGAGCTGCACCAACCCAGTTGTGATTCCCAGGCATGTGCTGGCTGCTGGAACCATCCTGGGGAGACACGTCTGAAGCATGAAACAGCACCATGAAAAAATATGTGTTACAGCCTTGGCTTGCATTCACCACCCAAGCTGAAGATCACTGGCCAAGAGTTTCACCCCTTCCTTGCTGTCCAAGATCATGCTCAGGCACTGCATGTGGGAACACTGATGCTCCCAGTGATCATCACCTTTTGCAACAGGCATTTCAAGCTTTATTGCCAGTTTACCAAAGCTTGAAGAAAATAGCATAAATCCCATGCCCAAATTTTCTTAGCCAAGTACTGGCCTGAGAACAGTGTATTTGTGTGTCCACAGCCTGAAAATAAATCGATCCACTTCAGTTGGGGAACCTTGGGAAAAAAGAAAAATACCCTTCTATGTTCCTTATAGAAGAAAATCCCCCATTTTCCTACTAGATTTTCATCAGTACAGTGACATAATATGAGTATGTATTTATGCATCAGCTTTTCCATTTTCTGTCAATAAAAACAAGCAAACAATGGAATCACTTAAGGCGTTAATATTTGTAATTTAGTAACTCTTCCAGACAAGTCCCAGCGTGTTGCAAGGCAGCTTCATGTTTTGCCTTGATGATTTCTTTTACTTCTAAAATGGTGTGAATTTTATCTGTTTCAGAACATGAGAAAAAGAGGGACTCGTGTGCCTCCTCATTTCTTTCCACCCCAAAAGCTTTTCTTACCTTTTAATTTAGCAACATGATATGAAATAAATTAGTCTTGAATCCAAAAGCACAGTCTCATTGCTTTTAGCATGAATTATGCATTGCAGGTTTATACGTATAAATAGCAACACTAAAACCAAATTGCTTTCTGAGCCAAAATCCTTTAAGCAACAGAACGAATATGGTGGTCATAAAACAGTCCAGAATAACATGATATTAGAAATTCAAGCTGAAATTCCCTTCCACATGCTTTAAAAATTTTACTTGTTAAAGTAAATGACTCCCTATGTCATCCTTATTCTGTTTTATTACCTTTCTAATAACGCTGTAAATAGATACCTTGGCTAACCTCATTCTTGTTTCCTAGAGATGCACATGCCAAGAAGACCTGGCTGACAGTAAATGCTGCACAGCAACTTACCCTCATTGATGGGAATAGCTGGCCAACTAGTGATCTCAATGATTCATGTGCAAATGTCAACGGCTCTGCCCGGGCCTAGTCTGCAAAATTCTTTTGTTGCATATTTTCATATAGAGTCCCTCTTGCCTGGGATAAACAAACACAGCAGCACACTCCAGAAGCAATAGGAAACCCAGCCTAAGAAATGACATTAAACAAACTCTAACAGAACGTAAAATGTCAAGGTAGTATTTTTAATTCAAATATTTATTATGTATTTGTGTTGTAGCATTGCTTAAAGGCCAGGGCTGCTTTGTGCTAACCATTATTCAGGATTAAAAAAAGGCCTAAGTTTCAAAGGCAGGCCTGTCTGTCTCTACATTTACATTTGTTGGTTTTATATCACTCATTTGACTTCAGGATATTAAATCCCATCCACCTCTCTTCCCTTCAGACCTGAAATATCAAGAGCTCCAATTCAAATCTTCTCCTGTATATTTATTGCTTACTAAATGAGATACAGGAAAGGATTATAACTCAGGCTGCAAAATTCTGCCTTCAAAAGTGAGGAAATGCCAGATTAAATACGTAATAGCAATTCAGTTCTCTTAGGTATTATAAACATTATGATATAAGGTATATTTTTTCCTTTCCCCTGACAACCTTGCCTCATTCACTACTGGCAAATGAATCAATGAGCCATGGCTCAATATTGCCTTTGATTAAGGTGGCTGAGTGTATGTCATGTGCCTCCTTCACTGCATGCTAGTCAATGTCCTGGGTGAAACCTGGACATTTTTCTCAGTTTTCTGAGGTGCTTCTTGAACATTTCAAAGTTGTTTATGTTTTTGTTTTGTTTTGTTTTGTTTTCAGAAAATCCCTTTTTACATTACAGGCAAAAAATGATATGTGGGCTGGAACACTTCCCTTGCCAGATGTGTAAATAGTGGATACTTTTATCAGAGAAGTAGAGATATCAGGGAAACTGAGGTAGCTTCCCAGGATCTGAAGGCAAGTATGCCCTCAGAGCACATGCTTCTTTCTCTTCCATGAAACTTCTTCACCAGCCTTCTTGAATTTCAGCTTTAACCCACCTTCCTCTCCTTGTTTCCCTCATTTTCCTTCATCAGGCATTTCATGATGGTACAAGCACCTTTGGTTTTTAAGTTTTCTTCTCTGAGCTCACAGTCCAGGTGACAAATCATACTCCTCACCACCCAATCTCTCCCTCTGCCATTGTCATGGCTATAATTGACATCTGCAGGAAAAAAATGTGAGTGGAATTTTGACAGGAGGGCTCCAGCGCCTAGAGGGCTGCACCCGATTTCCTGTGCTTCCTTTAAAACCAAGGTCTGGGATTGAAAGTGTAGTTTATTGGCATCCAACTAACACACCAGGACAGGAGTGGCCTTCTTGCCACTTCTTTCCTCCTTGTAAAACTCCCACCTTTTCTGAGGAATGCCTGAGAGCAAACTGTCAAAGAACAAGCTGTCAACACTCTCCAGTGTTGTAAAATAAGTATTTCCTTGCCCTAAACCACTTTACAGAATTATCAGGGCCTTCTCCAAGTTTTGAAGAAAAAAAAGGACAGTTTTCTAGATTATTGCATAAGAGTTGGAGACTTGTCATCTATGTTTGAGAGCATTTTACCATGTGGTCATCTGCAGGTGCTGCTGTAAGATACACTTACTTGCCAATGCTATTTTTACAGCCAATACCAATGAGGTAGGATATATACGAGCAGTGGGAAGTCTGCCAGGGAGACTGTCTACCTGGGCATGTTGTAGTTCAATTTACAATCCACCACCACCACGTTTTTTTAATCTAGAAAAACCTCGACACAATCAAGCTGCAGAAGAAAATAATGTTGCATTTAGAGCTGCAATTGCACCGAGACTTTCAGTGCTACCTATATCTTCTGCAGGACAGGCTGGAAAAACGGTGCTTTGTAACACATGTAACAGGGCAGGTATCGAAGAGAGCATTTAAAGAAACATAAATCTTCTTGTGGAGTAACCCAGATCTTCATGCAAGTCCTTGTTAAAGAAGCGTGAAGAACAAGTGGCGCCTGAAGCAAACGTGGGGGAATGAACCAAGAGCGTGCTCTGGTTGTGGTTGCCCTGAGGTGCTCTCTTCTGCATCTCAGTGTCTGCTGGGTGCACCCTGGTGACGTGACTCTAAGCAACATCACGGGCTGGCCAGAGGAGCAAGACAGCTCACATTGGGTCCTTTGGTGTTCAAACAGAGAGTCTTTCAGTACATTCACACATTTGGAAAAGTGTTTGAGAAATATCACTGAAGTTTCACCTCTGCCCTGGCTAGTGGTTTGTTACTGCAGAAAGAGCGCGTTTTTAGAAAGAGGCGGCTGACTCAAGAGACACAGCACACTGAGTTAACGTAATAGTCAGATTGCCTTTGATTACTATTGCTAAAGATAAAAGTATTGTGAACAGAACTTCTTGGATTCACTTATATTTGCTATGCTAAAAACATTTGAAACCATTGCAATTGTGACGTAGGTTTTTATATGAAAAGCCAAGATCCGACAGGTCCCTTGGCCGCTGTGTGTTCTCCCTTTCCAGATCACTGCACGTCACCCTGTTGCCCCTACCAAGCATGAGTAGATTCCCACACAGGAGAAACTTCAGAGTGGTTTCACAGCGATCAGGTTTACAAACTCTGTGGACGGTTTCCCCTGCCTGCGTGGGAAATTTCAGCCGTCGGGCTTTTTCCCCCGGGCAGATTTTGGTGCTCCGCAGTGACCAGCCTTGCTGTGGCTCCGCAGCCCTCTCTCAGCCACCCCGGCGTGTGACAGCAGAGGGCAGCAAGAGGCAAAGAAGATCGTCTCACAAATTGGGTCAAATTCCGTTCTCTGACATTTGCTCCTTGAATACAGTGCCTGCGCAGGCTGCCCGCGGTTCCTCGGCTGGATCCCCAGCTGGCGGGCGGCAGCGGGCTCGGCTGCGGGGCCGTCCCGGGCAGGGCGGTGTGCTCCACGGGGCCGTGGCAAGCCCGGACGTGGCCTTGCACGTCTGCACCTCACCAAGCGGGTTAGAAAGGGAATCATGCTGATTTTGGAGACTTTGCCCCGTTACTAGAGTGCCATATGGCATTTTGTCATGCTCGTGTTGAAAAGCTATAAAAATCCGAAATTAGCTATGCTTAGCTTTCACCACACAGCAAAATGCAGCACTTACTTTAACTATGAATAAATAATTTCTTATATAATGATGAGAGCTGCTGGGCTGCATTCTTTCCCCTTGTACTCTGCAAATCTCTAAAAAAAGGTGTATGTTTGGAAAATGTTTTGTACTGAAGGACAAAGCAAAAGGCTCGTTGCTACTATGTGATTTTTAACAAATGCTATTTTTTCCACTACAGGCTCATAGAAATACATCTTTTTTCTTTCTTAGATAGTGTTTAGGTGAAAAAACTCTGCAGTAATGCAACTTTCCCTTCACTCTTCTGCCAGAATGTACCCAAACCAGGTGGTTTTGGTACAGGGTGGAAATCCAGCTGCAGGTGTCCTGTCAGGTGACAGCATGAACAAACGTGGCAGCCAAGTTCCCTGGAGATGAGAGTAGCTGCCCACAAGTGTAGGAACTGAAACTGCTGCCAGAGTTGCTCTTTGTGCCTACCTGTAAATCACCAGGTTGGTAACATGTAAACATAGTGTATATGACTTTAGGCAGGTACAAATGAGCTCTGTGATCTGGAATGAGCAAGTGCAGCAGGATGGTTCCTCTGCTTGCTTGCCCCTAGCACAACAGCAAGAATATCCAGCTTTGCAGAATCGCAGAATCACAGAATAAGGCAGAGATGGAAGGGACCCTCAAAGATCATCAAGCCCAACTCCCAGCCCTTCACAGCACCATCCCCAGCTTGTATGTTGTCTTCAGTAATGGTCTCACTAACTGAGAAGTGCGTGGCCTTAGGCTCTTCACATCATTAAGCTTCTCTGAACAGATGATTTATTTCCATGATGAACAAACATTTACAAAATTCAGCACAATCTGCATGTTAGATAAACTTCTTACATGAACAGAATAGTTGGGGAGGTTTCCTCCTACACAGTGAAAAGAGCGGTTGAGCTCTCAGCCTTCAAAAATCTTTGTTTCTCCTACGTAGGGACAGAGATGTTAAAGAAACACGGCAAGTGGTTTGGATGGATTTGAGAACTGGGCATGCGGGGTAATAGGAGACAGGATATAAAGAATAATCTGAAGGTAGCTTCACTTTTATTTAAAAATATATTTCAGAATAAGATAGCATTTTAATGTGGTTGTGGTTTTAATTTATTTTCAATATTATAAACTGAGACAGAGCACTGTCATGTTAGCGTGTGACAGAGTGAAGCTGTCAGGTTTATTTTCACTGAAATGTCAAGAAGTTCATCCTAGTTCAGATTCTCATTAAGCTACTAAACATGGCTCCCACTGAGTAATCCTAAGTGTGCTACAGTACCCGTTTCACTTTTTACAGCTGCTGTCAGGAAGGGAGCACCTCTGCCAAGCACAGGGCCAAAGCCTGACAATTCTTCCTTGCTGTCAGTGGCTGGCAAAGTGGTAAAAGAGTACTCAGCATGGCAGAGCACATTTTGATATTGTACAGCAAATGAGACAGACCTCCAGATTCATGCAGTGAAACTATTCTTATCTTCTTATGTAAGGTACTCCTAACACTTTTTGTTTTGTTTTGTTTTGTTTTGTTTTGTTTTGTTTAAACATCATCTGTTTGGACCATTTTCCACATTAATTCCATATTCCAATGCTAAATTAAATTGTCTGATAAAATTAATTGTATTCAGTGTTGCTATAACCTGAGAGCAATATAAAAGAGGGGTGGTTTCTGCCTAAACGAATTCCTTTTTTTTGCTTTTTAATTCAGAAGGAGCAAGATTTGGGCCCAAAATTTGGGCAGTCTCCATGATGAAGTCAAAGCAGCCACAATCTTTTCCTAAACAAGCTGTGGTTGCTTGTATTCCACAGTAATGAACACTGTACAAAAATCACAGAGGGACACAACTTCAGGAGGCAAAAGTAATGAAATTCTGTGTGACAAACACCACTCTGCTGTGCAGAGCAGCCCATTATTCCTCTCCAGGGACTCTTCTTAACAAATTTTTACATAATGGTCTAAGAAATGCCAATGTATGCTGATTTTTTTTGAGTTCAATGATGCTGTCAGCTGAGAAATTTTCAAGTGGGTTTTAGAAGCACTCCATCATCTAAGAGAAAAAAACCTGTGTAGTGTTTTCTGACCAAAACCCCACATTGTGGAAGAACATTCCACTTCACATTATTCAATTTAGTTGTGGTTTTCCAAAGACTTTTAGGATCTAAAAAAATACAGTTGAAATTAAATGTAGTTTTAAATTAGACTGGAATTTCTAACTTTAAATGTTCTAACATAAAACAGGTAATAGTGGAAGTTCTATTCCTTTCTTTTTTGACAGTGCAAAGTGAACGCTTCTCATGAATTTGGAAAAAAGTTTGTGGGTTAAATTCCAAATCTGGTGAACAAAACACATGTTTTTGTGTGACCAAAAAGATGAAAATTTCATTCTTTGTCCCTGTCCTGCAATAGAATAGAAATCTGGCATTAAATGGATTTTCTCAGAATTTAACCCACTCTAATATTTTGCAGAAATCCATGAAAAATATTGCAGAATATATTTTGCCAAAGCGACATATTTCTCTGTTGGTATTTTCCTTGACTGTTTGCATCCCTGTTTCCTCCCTGGAGTACTGCTGCATAGTGAAGGCTCCTACACGCTTGTTAGCGAGCTGGAAGAAGTGCCGTGTACCCTTGCCTTTAGGCAAACGCTGTAACATCATCCCATACAAGTAACTGCTTATAAAATGTTCCTTTCTCTCACTGTTCACGGCACATATTATGGATTACTTGCTGAAAGTTGTCTTCTCACCTAGGGCAGGAATCTGCTGCATGGCAAATTTCCAGAGCACGTCACCCAGGCATCCAGATAGACTTATACTCCTTAGCATGAAAAATCCTTCTCCCCACCTGGAATTTCACAGTGATTGATTTCCTGCAAAACACCTCACTCCAAAGTGGATTCAGGATTGGACTCACCTCCTTCCTGCTTCAGGAACCAGGAGCATTTCAATAGCCAGATTCTTGTGCTAAGCTAAGTTTCTCCCAGAAGTCTCGGGCTGCGTCCACTGGACATGGTGGCACTGTGGAGGTGTGGCCATGAGTTCTAGTTTTAATCCTTTGCTCACTCTCACATTTTGTGGGCTTGATCAAATAATTTGGGGCAACATTTTAAAACTTTCATTCATTATGATGTTTCCTACAAGTGGCATTTGCTTAGTAAACGTTTTCTTCTTTGCTCCTGCTGGTCTGTGCAGGGCTGTTCTCAGAAGTACTCAGTGAATCTTGTAGGTATTGACAAACAACTCTGTAAATCAGATTGTAATTCACTGCTAATTCCCCATTCTAACCAAGGCTGAAAGTCTCTTCCAATTTTCTAGCCTCACTGGCCCAATCAGTGGGTTTTTTCCAGTGCTGTAATCTGTTTCCCAGTAAGTTAAGTTGATTTCTACAATAAAACTGCCCAAATATTGTTTTTTTTTCTGCAATCTGTTAACATCATGAGAAGAGGCATTTCCAAACATTCGTTAGAGATGCACATTCTTCTTATAACTATTTAGCTAAGAAAAATGAATTGCCTCTCCTAGATTTATTTTGTTAATGATGCCTAGTTACAGTGCTGTTGGGTATGTTGGAAATTAACCTCAATAGAATTGGCCTGGAGAATTCATTTGGAAAAAAACCTGAAATCTACTAAATGTTTTAGAGATGAAGGTGTCATCACAAACTCTTCTTACTTCAAGTATAAAGCATTTTATATCTGGCTTAATAGCTTTATGCTGCATTTCAGTCTGATTTTGTTAAAAAGCAATCAGAAAATGCTTGAATAAAACTTTATAGAGGAAATTATTTAATGCATTTATTTATTTTAGCAGGTAAAGGGGATTGGAAGCCTAAGAACACACATGTAAATGGCATAGGAGGGGCAATTACTGTGACAGTCTGGCACATGGGATAGGCATACAGCGTTTGAAAAGCATTCCCAGAATCTCAGTATTACAAAATTTTTTTTGACCCAAGTACCTAACCAATAATACAAGTCCCATAAGATGTTCCTCTTGGCAGAGGAGAAGATGATGTGGGATCTAGACACTTTCTCTGATGCAGAATTTATGAATTGATCATGGGACAGATCAAATAGGGAAGTACTTCTTTACAGAGAAAAGTTCCTGGTCAAAGAGTGATAGAAACTCACCTGGTCATCTGTGTCTGGGGCCTGAGCTGCGGGCCTATCCTTTACTATGCTACTTTTCTTTGTCCCAGCAGACACCAATATGGGCTTCTTGCACCTTTCCAGTGGTCTCCCTTGTCATTCCTGTGTGCCCACTGTTGTCTACACACTTGTTTATGATTTATAGCTTTTGCGACACAAATCTTTCTAAATCTGGTTTTTATTTCAACAGCCTGAGGACAGTAAGAACCTAGACAAAATGTTGACCTGCAGGTCCAGCCCAATTTTTCTCAAAACATGAGATTAAAGCTGTCCCCCTTAACCGTGGAAATCAGCTCCAGTAAAGGCCTTGTCTGGGTGATCTGGCAGCCAGTCACCATCTTACTAGGGCACATTTTTTTCTTTCTGTCCTCCCTCTTTATTTCTTCCATGGGAACAGGAAATGGTCAGAATTTCTGTGTGTCTACAGTACTGATTCAGTACTGTGTTGTGTAATTTTTCTTCACATTTCTTTGGTGCTACAGAACAGCCTGGAGCTATTTCACAATCAGCATCTTCTAAAAAAACCTTACTGTAGAAATGCATTGACGTTCACAAATCAATCACAGCTAGCCCTTAATCCTAAAGCTTTCTGTCAGCATTTATACCAGATGACACACTACATCTGTTTGTATCTGGTGTGTCTTTCCTGCCTTCCTTCTCTGGTATTTCTGACTCTTATAATGCACACCTGAGACTGTTTAGAAGTAGAGCCATGAGTTTTCCTTGGGAGACTGATGCCTGGTCTGTGCTTTTAGGGAACGCTGATACATGTCTGGTTTTGGCAAACTCCTATTGTTTCAGCTGCCTGGTTTTGAAATGGAGTTTCATGACACTTAGAAATTCTTGCATTTATTACTGTTATTATAGCACGAGTGCCTCCTATAATGAGACCTCTTTCCCTCTTGCCATATCCCATCTCCTCTTACATGAGCAGATTTGAATCGAGGGGCTCAGTGCTGAGGGTTGCAAACATTGCTTTGTCTGTTCTACAGTCAGCAGCGCACAGTTCAGAGTTGAAGCTGTCGTTTTTGGATATCCCCTCAACTGGATTTTTTAATCACTGCAGTGTGCCCTAAATTCCGCTGACGCAAAGTGGGACTGCAAGGTTTGCCATCTGTTGTTCTGTTAGCATCTCAAAGAAGCCAGAAACTAGAAAGAGAAAAGTACTAAGACAACATACTTTTCCTGCATTAAAGCATAGGCAATTCCCACTGCATGTTGCATTAAAGAGAATTTTTTGACAAATATTTTGAAAAATCTAAAGTTTAAGTATTAAATATTGAATTTTCTGTTCCTTCCCTACCTCTGGAAATATGTATTGCATTCTACTTTGTTCTACCAAAAAGTTCACGGAGCTGAGGATCACTGTGCTCTTTGGGATGCAAGACTGTGTTTTGGGGAAATAAAAGACTGGGGCAATTCACAAAGCATTTAAATGAAGCTCTTTGGCTCCTACACGGCATTCCAGTGCAGGCAGTGAGCTGTGGGGAACATACCAGGTAATTCATGTCCAAAAGAATTCAAAAGGGAGGCATAAAAATCTATTTTTCTGAAGAGCAGAAGTTTTAATCCTAAAATAAAAGAAGGAAATGATGCAAACAGGATTTGGCCATAAGAAAATCACGTGCCTTGCGTGTGCTGAGGGGTTTGTCTCACGGCCCATCTGCATTACAAGGCTGTGTAATGCCCAGATTGTGGCATGCATTCACAGACCTTTTCAAATCAAATGTGCCTCAGTGTTTAACAGTGAGACAATTGCACAGATATACCTCTCACTGTTCCATGCCATTTAGGTGAAGCTAATCCTTTAACAGTCAAGATTGTAAATAGCTTCCAACCAAAAGCCTAATTTAGGTATCAACATTTCATTCTGTGTTTATATAGAGCCTGGTGCAACGAGATCCTAATTCATGACTGGGCTTCTCCAGCAATACTGCAATAAGCTTAATGGATCTTCCCTTTTGTGCCAAGAGTGCTGTGGGGCCAGAGGAAAATGTCAGAACACAAGAAGCAAAATGCCTACAGGGAAAAAAGAGGAATCCAGAGTACGCCTGCTCTTTGTGGTCTAGTGATTAGATTTCTACTGGTATCAGTGGTATTGAATTAAGCAGTTGGTGGTCAGTGGTCAACATAAAAAAGCACAGAGACATGGAAATAATCATTGTAAAATCCCAGATGGTCATGCTGCAAGGTGATTTCTCCATGTTTATGCATTCCTTAATGCATGAAGGAAAGTTCTCCTTTCAGATATGAACTTCAAAAGATTGGCACTTGGGCTGAAGAACTTCTTGACTTCATATCTGCAGATAAGTCCTACTGCGCTGAGTGAATTCCCTTTTGAGTGTGGAGATAAATTGCACTGGACTGTATGAAAATATCTATACTTAGTAAGTAGTGCTCCAGATTAATAATTGTCAATCTGTCCTTTTCACATCCAGTGTCCTCTCTGCTGAAAATTCAGAAGTATTTATTAACTTGCTTTGAATCCTGGATGCACACAAGGCTGATATTATTCTCTTTGTAGTTTTAGACTTCCAATTTCATTTTGCCTCCCCTGCCTTTCTTCAATCACAATTCTCTTATGCTCCATGAACTTACTGATTCCATAGAGATTAAAGTGAAGAAGAAAGAGTAGTTTAACAGTTTATTACTCACTTTATATAAGGAACATCAAAATTTTCACCTATTTGTGTTCATTTTAGTCCAAAGACTTAGGGCTGAAGACTTTAGACTGAATCTTTTAAGCCGTTATAGATGAAATCATATGCCCCAAGGTGAAAGCAGATGACATCTCTGATCCTTGTCAGTATAAGCTGAAGAAAATGAATTTTTGATCCCAAATCTAACACAACTGCACTCTGAGCAGATAAGACATACAGCAGGTTTTATCAGCTGGTGGTGCTTTCTCACAGCCCTTGGACTGAGGGGAGAAAGTCTGACACACTAAGCCATGTTCATGGCATTTTCAGTCCATGCTGTACCAAGTCCATTTTGGTGATACCCTGGTCAACATCTGGGTCCCTTTATCAAGCGGCTTCAACATTGTGCACTACAAAATCACCGTCCTGAGCCCCGCAGGAGGCCAGCGAGGCCCTGAACTTCGAGGTCTGATTTTGACCGCTGTTAGAATATAGCGCTGGGTGTGACAGGAGTACTGTGGCTGTGTCCAAGCTGGGTGCGGGGAGGGGATCTGTAACAGAGGGAGTTCTGGCCACATGGAAGAGAGGCTGGGTGAGTGCACTGACTGTCCAGCATTCACCTCTGTCCACTGAGGTTTTGTCCTCAGAGCAGATTATCCCACTCCTCCAGAGCAGTGTCTGATCTCACACTGAACTCTGTTTAGGTAAGGTCCCATAGGAGGTGCCCTTGGGAATCTGGGACAGGCAGAGTCCTGGCTGATCTCTGATTGCTGTGACTGCAGGACATCAGAGTAGTCCATGCCATCTGGACACCTGGCTGAACGCCCTGGGGCATCTCAAGATACTACTTGTTACCTGTGTTCGGGAATCTGATTTGTGCATTTGGTAATAAGTTCCCTCTTTCCCTTACAGGCTGTTTCCAAGTATAAATAGACACATATATCTAAGCTTAACTCTCAAACCTTGTCTTTTCCAGCATGAATAAACCTGTACTCTGTTTCTCCCCAGACTATCATAAATCTTTTTTATGGTGTGTCATGTCTTTTTGAGAAGCTGGATAAGTTAAAAACAATTTCTGTGGTCCCTCTTGTATTTCCACATCCTCCTCAACGTATAAACTCAGCAAAATAATGAATTTGAGCGCAGTAGCTTTACCCAGGCTATGCACAGGGCCAGGTTCCCTTTGCTACCTCTCTTTGTTATTTCTCTTTGTATTTATAGAAGACTTGTGGCAATCCCTAGTTGTAGTATTTACAGTTACTTTCAACAATGTGTGAGTTGTGGCTGTTATCACAATCTTGTGGCCACCACCTGTGTCCCTGACTCCCAGGTGCAGGTTGGATGGTGACCGACTTACCCTGCAACTCAGATAACTCAGCCTCTGCAGTCTGCTATTCAATTATTTTTATTTTGATCTACAGTGAATGCCACCATCAAACACTTCATGTTCCTAAATGATTGACAAACAGTCAGTGTTGGCTCAGGGACTGGTGTCTATGGACCAGGCTGGAAAGACCTTGGTAAGAGACACTCTCCATTAAGACATGAAGAGATTCACCAATGAGGCAGTCCTTTGTTATGTTAATATGTACTTTGTTATTCTCCTTAAAATATTTTTAAACAAAATATCACCAGCTTCTCAATCAAATCCCCTGCAGAAATCAATATAGACCATATCAATACACATGACCTTGTCAACTATGCCAGAGATTCGCTTGAAAAAAAGGCATATTTAATGCCTTGATTTTCTGGTACATGGGACAGCATGAGTGCCATTTCATCAAGCAAATGAAGTATAGCCTGAGGCACCCAGTTAATGGTGTGTGAAGCACTGCTCTTAAAACTTCTCTCTAACCCTTACTAAAGAGTAATATTAGTGCTTTGATGAATGACTAGAAGTGGCTGAGTTTCTGAAATTATTTTTGCATGCCATGATTTGCATTTTGGAAGGCTGATATATGAAAAGAGGCCATTCATTTACAAATAATTTGGATTTTAAATCAAAAAAGGCTGATCTTGTCACAAGACTGACATGTTTGTTCTGGCCAACTTTGCTCAGACACTGTCAATCTTTTCATTTTAGGACCGGTTGGCCTTTTTTTCCATTTTTAGTGATGGTGATCCCACAGTCAGAGAAAATAGAATTATTCTTCATTGTAATTTGTTTCTTCTACCTGATTTCTACTTTTATTGCTGTTACCTAAGAAAGCATCAGCTTGGAGGCAACTGGGCTGATGTTGCAGTTCTTTGGGTATAAATGCCTATATATGTCAATAAAGTATACAGAAGTTTTCAGTATAGATCAGTGAGCCAAATTCCACTTATATAACATTGTCTCCTGGAGACTTGCAGTCTGGACCATTACTCAACTGACAATTAAAATTCCAGCAAGGCAGTGGACTTCTATTCTTAGGACTTTGCCTGTAATATATTATTGTGTGTCTTTTTGAAGGCGATCTTTGAAATTAGAAGAAGCTTTACCCTAAGCTGATCTGAAGATTTTAGCCCAGAAGATATAAAACAGATGATGATATGTCCTGGTTTTCCTAATTCAATTACCATCTATTTTTATCTCAGACAGAATTTGCATAGAAACAATGTAAGTGAAGAAAAATGGTATCAAAGAGTCAAATGGAAGGTGATCTGATTGGTGAGACCTCAAACCTATTTATCAACAGTTTGCACATTAAGCTAGAAATCTCTATCTGTAGATAGATTCATCTCTAAATAACATAACATTATAACAAAAACAAAATAACATTAGAAAGCTTTTTGTTTCTTTCTTATACCTGTTTCTGTAGGGTGGCATTTAAACAAGCACAGCAAAACATTGGGGTAGGCTTGATCCCATTTCTCTCCATCTCAGAGCTGGAGAAGCTCAGCCAAAAGAGCTATTGCTAAAAATTGAGACATCTCTCTCTTTTCAGATTGTGACTCTTTACAACTTGTAGTCCACAGAGAATCCTCCTCTCTGCTCATATTTTAGGGTCTTAAGAACATGGATGTGTTGTAAGCGGGGGCTGCAGAGAGTGACCACTGTGGCTCCCTCGGAGACAGGCTCTCGCCGTGGGGCACAGCAGCTGCCCAGGCCAGGGAGTACGGTGTCAGGGGAGCTGCTGGAGGACACCATGGGCACAGCTGCCCCGTGGTGCCTCCGCAGAGCCAGGGAGAGCTTGGTCTGACCACCCGTGCAGCTCCATCGTGGTTATGCTGTGGGGTAACAAGGAAGAGCTCTGCTGCCTAGGTGGAGCTTCACTGGTCAGTGAGACCCAAGGGCCTGGTTTACAGCTGACAGTGGAACTTGGGGAATTGTCACCTGGCAGAAAAACAGCCCAACCACCCCAGGGTACCCTACTCCAACCATCAAGACACGGAGGAACTACTGTAAAGTTAAAGACTGAAATATAAGACTGAGAGGGGTTTTTTGCCTTTGTACACAATGCTATTAAAATAAATTGGCAGGTTAAGTCATTCTTGCAAAGAATAGTTAACAAAGACTTCAGACTCTGCAGAAATCATTTATCAACACCTTTACTAAGTGGTTGTTTCCCCAATCTTTTGCTACATTTTGTTGCTGCATTCCTTGCAGTCACTCAGTAGTTTCATAGCAATAAGCCACTGAATTGCTGCCTGTGAAGACTAAGGCAGCACAAGGAATTTAGTGATAACTCTGTGCCTACAGACTGCACAGGGGATTTGGTTTCCTAAAGCTCCTATGAAGTCTGTGGAAAATCCCACGTTCAGTATGCCAGCTTTGAAGTTTTGTGCCCTGATAGCTCTGAAGAGATTCCACTGCATCCTCACCCGTGGGGCTTTTCATAATGCCAGCAGTGGCATCCCAGAGACATTTACTTGCCTAACTTGTAGTGGAATCATATGGGACTTAGAAATCAGAACAATTATGCTGCTTCCCCATCTGGAAAAAAAAGGATTAACCAGGGAAATGAAGCAGACAGCATATTTAGCAGTGTGAGCAAACGCAAAGAGCTCCCCTTAGCATTCTGGCTTGACCAGATCCAGTCTTGGCTAGCGGAAACAGTGTGTCAGATGACAAATGGGGCAAAACAGAGTGCTGTTTGCTCTGGGCGGTGTGTTTCCGGGATGTGATTACATGTCTGTGGGAAGCAGGTTCCTTCAGCCTTCCTGGCCCATTATGGGAGAACAGGGGATGTTGAATGTTATTTGTACTGTGAGGTTGGTGGTTCAAATATTGTCCCAAATGGCTAACTAAATATCATAACAATTTGATTAAAGCTCTGTCTTTAATATCAGTTAGCCAGTGAAAAAGTAACTTGTTGTTTTGCCTTGATTCTTAGTAGGCAGATACCCATACCATATCAACTGAGCACTGTGCTGTTCTCCTGGAGTGGACAAGGGAGGCATTTGGGAAAGCAGCTGACCGTAATCCTGGAGGAAGCCTTACATGATTATGGAGTGTTGCTGTACCCTTTGTCGTGGAATACTTGACTTTCCAGTTTTTTTGCTTTCACGTCTCCTAATCAAGTGATTAGGATCACTGCTCTTTAATTATTTGCTTCTAATTAAGAATGGAAAGAGAGCACAGTTGTAGTTAGAGATTCATCCATCATACAGTTAAGGACAAATCCTTCTTCAGGATAAATTCACATTGCTTTAATGACTTAAGGGGAGCTTCAGTCAGCTGAAAGCCTTCCCCATTAATTTGGACAAGTTAAGCCCATATGCCTGTTGTGGTCCTCAATAATGATTAGCATGCAAAAAATATTGGTATTGTCCTCTTGGCAATGATGTTTGATTTAATTATTTGAAGACGAAGTTCAGGGAATGGAGGTCAGACATAAAGGAGAACAAGTGCAAATTCTGTTCTCTGAGTGTTTTCTTACAGCTGTACCACAGCCTCCTACTGAGGAAAAAATATCATACCTCAACTTGGGTGATGAGACAATAATGTGAAGAATAATTCCTGAGAAGCCTTTATCTTCTTTGCCTTGCCCCATATAATCCTCAGCTCCATAGCAGGAATGCAGGAATGCTGTGATTAGAGATCTACTGCCTTGAACGAAGTGCTATATAAATTGAGTTTAAAAGGAATACAAGGAAAATGGGAGCCTTCCCCCAAAATGTTAATCCATTATTTTCCCTTGTAAGTGGAGGGTGGTTCTTACCCTCACCTTGGGTAAGAGACCACCTCCAAGTTGCTGAGTTGAAAAGCTGAACACTCTCCTGAGCTGCAAACATCAAAGAACACAGTGGAAGTTTTTGAGTATTTACTCATATGTTTCAGATTCATGATGTGGACTAGAAGCTGACGGGAGGAAAAAAACCCACAGAACCCAAACCACTTTGTAACTTGTTGCAGCAAAACCCATCAAGGTTTATTTTTATCCAGTCCCAAACTCTTCTTCAGTCAGAGTCCCTAAAGTCACTTTATATGCTGGAGAGAAGTATGATTGTACAAACATGGGAAGAAATCTTTCTCTTCATAAGTAGAAAAATATGGCCTTTTGTAAATGTTGACTTTTCTTTAGGTAGCCTACAATATTTTAGTGTTGATGACAAAAGTCCACTGAAATCCAGTACAAAGAGCAAGTGGGTGGTCTGGAAAGAAAAGTAATATGGATTGATTTACTTTTTTTGTGGAGTCTGTGATAGAGTGAGACTCTGAGACATTTTAGCTACATGACAGTTTGACTTTTTTACCTTTCTGATTATTCAGTATGAGATAGTAAGAATGGTTGCAATATCTTTGAAAGCTCTGCTGCCTAGAAAGCTGTGAGACATTCCAATAAACTCAGTTTTCCAGTGTTTATACGGACACTAAACATATTTATGGAACTGGGCCAATCATAATACAGGAAAAGAATGTAGGAGGTTTTTGAAGACATGCGGAAGATTTTGCAGATAGAGGAAACTTTTACTATGGATTTCCATTTTGCGTATTTATTAGTAGAAAACTCGCAAGAGCTACAACTGTACTAATAGAAAAAGTGAAGTATGAATCAAACAAGATAGAAGCTGAAAGTAATTGCTTTGAATTGTTGATCTCGGTTAACAAAACTGGAGAAAGAAGGAAGGGAAAAATACTTTATCTGTGACTAGGTAATTCCGAGGGGTTCATCTTGCCAGAGGTGATAATGCTGCTGCTGCGAAAAGGACACTGGAGAGCCTCACAGGGCCCCCTGAAGGGACTTGAGCAGCTTCTGCATCTCAGACTTTTCCCCGTGGCCCTGGGGGATGTTGTTCATTAAAGAAAAAAGCTGCACTTTTTTGTTTTTTTTTTTTACCCCAGAGAAATGCTCAGGGAAATGTAGTGTATTCATAAGAGAAATAAAAAGGTAACTCTCCCCCAACCTAGGAATATTTGAATATTTGAATAACAAATGTTGCATAATCTAGGTTTTCTTTCTTACAGCTCATTGAGGAACTTCCTGAACTTTTGGCTGCTGAATTTCACGTGTAGGGAGTGGGAAGGAACAAAAGTAATGGTATCCAGCTACTGCCTGTCTTATTAAAAAAGCATGTGCCAAAACACTCTCTGGTAAACAAAACTGTTGTTTGATTATTAAATATGAGACTGTTCAATAAAGTGTTTGATATATAATTCAATGAAAGCTGCAAAAAATGAAACCTCCTTCCTCTCTTCGTTATTTATGCCCATTATAAGTGTTATTCAAATATGATAAAGCAGTTTGATGAGTGATAGGTTTAGTGTCGACATTTCTTTGTTGGAGCTGGATCCACAAAGATAAACTCAACTAAGCATTAGTCAGAGTTTGCTGACGTTAATGAACAGCGATGATCTATACATGAATAAACTCATGGACGCCTGCCTGATTAGTCACACGAGCCAAATTCGCACAGAATCAGTCTGTGCATTGTAAGGAACCTTGAATCAGGTGATACATGTTCTTGATCTACTGTGTATTATGGACATGGACTGAGCCATACTAAATCTGAAGACTCCTGAGGAAAAGGTTTTACTGTTTGAACACAGGCCTTCATGTAATTATCATAGTTGGCCATGACACCTTGGTTACAGCTGGGACCAAAATCTTAATCCATCAGACTTCCCCAGAGGTGAAGAAGAAATTAAAATCCAGCTCTGGTGTAAAGGACAGGTTCATCTGAAAAATAAACACCAAGTATAACTTCAAAATGACAGCAGACCATGAAATCGCTGAGCAAACAAACGAGGTAGCACATCTCGTGTCTAAAAGCCACCGTTTATTGACAGGTGTTGAAGACCAGTGCAAAGACAGGGTTATACCTGCAGGGGAGCACCTTACAACCCCATTAATCACCTTCCCCCTATATTCAGATGCCAACAGACTAAACACGTTCTACAGACACCTGAATGGCTGGAGATTACTCCATTTCTGAGGCTTGGTTTTTTTTCTCTGTCCCAGCTCTTGCTAAACAACTCACATTTCCATGCACTTGCAAAGCAGTGATCAGGACATTCCCAGCTGTATAGGTGCTCTTAAAATCTGCCATGACAAGAAAATGTGTGCATGGAGGCGTGAGAGGCAGCACCTTTTTCCAAGTGGATGAGGAGGGAGAATTGATGTGGTAAGTGAGGAATGGTGCCAAGTCCCCTCAAAATACGTGGGCACTGCATGTCTCAGGGGCAGCTTTTATTGGCAGGGTGAAATATAACCTTGCCACTGCCTCTTCCAACTCAGTCATCAGGGTTGGTGCACTGAATGTCCCTTGCACTACCCTCATATTCTGCAAAGGTGAACCAAGTTTTCGATATTTACTGTGATTTAACTCCACCATTTGGCAAGAAGAAGAGACTCATCTATTCAACCCAAAATCTTTGGGCTTTAGTTCAGGAAGAAAATGTGGGGATTATCCAATAGCCCTTAATATTGTCCACGGTATAATAAAAAACTCCAGTAGAATACCATGGGCATCAAAACTTAGTGCTCATTTTCTCTTAATTTTATAGGGACACTGGAAAGTGAGTTAGCTGGACAAAAATGTAGACCTTGGAAAAAAGCAGGACAGTTATATAAATCCCCAGAATTTCAGTAATAAAATGAAGTTAGAGTGTTAGGCAGATACCATCAGCTCCCTTTTAAGGAAGCTCAACAGACCACATAGGTTTTTTTAACCCCTTTATGTTTTGTTTGAATGCTGAGTAAACATCTGAGCTCTACAATGCATGTAGGCTGTGTGAAAGGTTAATGTGCAAAAAATAAGCCATGTTTGGTACATCTGGAAATAATTATTGCATACTTAGCACCGGCTATAAATATTGTCATAATTCCAACCAGGAAGGCACAGGAGACATGGGAGCTCATTAGCTTTTCCCCTTTTTAGAGACAGGTTCAAAATTTGTTTTCCAGTAGGAATGCAAAGTTGTTTGCTTTTGTTTATTTAACGTGTGCTTGAGTAGTCTCATAACCATGGGACCTGGGAGCATCTTATTCTGATATTTTGGGAGATACATTCCACCTCCTCTCCTGCAGTTTTCCCATTCACTCTTGCAGCCCTTCCATCCATCACACCATTGTGCCGGCACCCTGCAGTCTGCAAGGGCAGACTGCGCAGGCTGACTGACTGGCTGCCCTTAGCTCAAAGCCACTGCAGGAGGCTTCTCTTAGAACTGGGGCAATGTTCGGTGGCTGAAACAGTGACCTGAGGGCTGTAATTCAGACTTTCTGAGCAAAGCCTGCATCCACTGCCCTGCTGCCATCTGCCCCTGGGGAGCTGGCAGGGCAGTGGTGGGAGGGATGTGGCACACCTTGGAGAGTGCCGTGGGGGCTAGCACTGACCTCGAGGTTTGCATGACAGCACTCAGAGAAGAGATCTGCACAAGAGGTTTAACTGGGTTATCACGGAATCATAGAATGGTTGGATTGGAAGGGACCTTGAAGATCACCTAGTTCCAGCCCTCCTGCACAGGCACCAACACCTTTCAGTAGACCAGGTTGCTCAAAGCCGCTTGAATGTTTCCAGGGATGGGGCATCCACAACTTCACTGTGCAACCTGTCCCAGTGCTTCTCCACCCTCACAATAGAGATATTCCTCCTAATCTTACCTTAGTCTACCCTTTCATCATGCAAATAGCAGGGGTAAAAAGAGTGGCTGCATTTTGAACAAGAGAGATTGACCACTCAATGGTATGCTCTTTTTGCATCCACTAGTAGTAAAGTAAGTGGACGTGGGAACATCTGTAACGTTTCCAATATTTTAGAACAGTGAAAGATAGTGCCGGCAGCAGATTTCATAAACTGGTAAGAAAAGCACTGTTGACATAGAGCATCATATGGTGTCCTTGTTATCCAGTCGTTCCACCCCAAGTACACCCTTGTGCACAAACAGCGCTGTAAATGAGCACTTTGTAGTGGTTACGTAGTAGGTGGCTTAGGACAAGTTGGTTCAAAGCGTGTGCTCTGTATTTAAGCCGCACTTGACATGATCTTCCTCTTGTTTTCAAATGCAACACTAGCAAGCCCCCATTTATTTCCCTCAAGAAGCAAAAGCAAAATGTGGAAATTTCTTGATCCTGCTGCAATCCATCAAAAACAACAATTATGCCCATGGTCTTCCAGGAGGAGACATGAATGTTTTCATCTCGAGGCACCTGAAACATTGGATCAAATTGAAAATGAGAAGAATGTTATCTCATGAAATAAAATAAAACACCAGGAAAGACACATGAAGGGGTTAAGTGGCAGGGTCAGAAGTTAAATGAGAGCAAATGTATTGATTTCATGACAACAAAATGATGGGTTTCACAGCAAGGATTTATTACTCTGCACTTCACAGTCTTGGACAATAAAGGCTTAGCTTTAATCTCAGTTACAAAATTAAGATATTAATTCATAGTTTCCCTCCCCTCTGCCCCGAGAGTTGTTTACTTTAGCCTGGATTTTGGTTTATCCTGTAAAGGAAATGGAATCTGGGATTGAGATTTGGATCTTGACCCAAATGTACTACAGCACTGGGCCATATCGAAAAAAGATGAGATTGTGATATTCTGGCCTCATATTCTGGGGTCAGGTTTTCGATTACCCGTAAAAACCGGGAACAGATCTTTCTGTATGCTGGTTTGTAATACCTCACAAGAGAAGAGAGTGGTCATTTGATCATGTACAGACAATCTCAAATGTCTAAACTGCAAAATCCCCGCTCTGACCTCACAGCCCACTGTACTTCATTACATTAAAGTTCACCTGGCCATACGTACAGAAAACTGCATGTACCAATAGATCTAGTTTCTCATTTGGGAATGCTCATTATGCATATTTTCTGTGCTGTCATTTCCCCATTTTGTTCTTTCAGTTGTTTAAAACTGGAAAAAGGAAATGCCCTGGTCAAAAGAGAACTCTGCCTGCATTGTAGAGTAACTTGACCCTGTCATGAGCCTAAACTGTATGTCCCACTCCTTCCCTTGCTGTGATGTGTACCAAGCC
>VZTI01005612.1:783837-799884 GCA_013397865.1 Struthidea cinerea | reverse complement strand
GTCAGGGTAGGTTTAGGCTGGGTGTCAGGAAACAGCTCTTCCGCCAGAGGGTGGTTGGGCACTGGAACAGGCTCCCCAGGGCAGTGGTCACAGCACCAGCCTGACAGAGCTCAAGAAGCGCTTGGACAACACTCTCAGGCACATGGTGTGACCCTTGGGGTGCCTTGCATAGGGGCAGAAGTTGGACTTGATGACCCCGACGGGTCCCTTCCAACTCAACGTATTCTATGATTCTATGATTCTGTGATAGCTCCAGCTACTTCCCTCTTCTAATACATTCCTACTGGGCAAAATTGCTTGCTAATGTAGATTTACAACCAAGGCCTGAAAAATGCGATTATTTGTAATTTTAGTGGTTGCCCAGGCAAGAAATCTGCTACAAAATCATATAATGGAACTGGATGGTCTGATTACTCTTGCCCAAATACAGTGCATGGCAAATATTTTTCTTGATGTGTCTGTCCTTCTCTGGCCAAAGTCTTGAGTACAGGGAGGTCACGGTGGAGATACTAAAAAGGGGGAAGAAAGTATTTTTTTGCAAAGGTGAGCACAGAGAGTGATCTGCATCTGTCTGCAAGGCAAAGAGATTAAATTCTCTGCGGGAGGCAGAGTCATGCAAAAGCAGACAGGTCACAGAAATAAAACTGTAGGATTTTTGGCTGGGTGTTTCCTGAAACTGGTCTCTGTAAATTAGATTACATTCTGAGGAAGAAGGTTACTGGCAAGGAAGGTGTTCTCACATCCAACAGGTTAGCAGAGGTTGTGATCCTCTGCCACAATTGGCTCAAGACATGGCTGCATGTATTTTCAGCGAGGATAAAAGCATGACATAAACATGCACATTTCAGGTATGTCAATAGACAAAATTTAAGGCATCTTTTCCTTTTGAAGACTGAATAGATTTTGCAATCTCCTCCTGTGGGGCTACAGTTCTCCACATCCCTGAAGTTACTCTGAGTGCTGTAATTATGCACATGCAATGAGGAACAGCAAATAACATGGAACTTGGTTTCAAGCTGTATCTGTCCTTAGCATGCAGGTTTCCAGTTCCTGGGATAAACATACCTTCAGAATTTTTTTTCTTTTTTTCAGTGCTTGGTGCATAAGACCATAAATGATAACTACAAGAGTAATTTGAAGCTTTTTCTTGTGATCAAGGAGTGTACTAGGACTACAGTTTGCCTGTATAAAGAACATCCTTGTTGGTCATTTAACAGAGGCAATTCATGCTAACAGTGTGGTTGTTTCTCTAGAAGGGAAATATTTTGCATTAAATATTTTTTCATAAAATAAATGTTTGTCATAAAATGTATATGTGTATGCACAAAGATGGTGTTTATTCATCTCCTTCAGCTATTTCAATTATTGCATAAGGTGAAGAAATACCTCTTAAATTTTTCTTTGCTGAAATCTCAATTTTTCTCCTTTAATTTTTAGATTGAGAAGAGCTGGTAGCTGTGCCCTTGCCAATAAAAATAACTTCTGGTAACAACATGTATGAGGCAAATTATTTGTTAGTCTTCTGAAAGAGCAAGGAGAACAAAGGGGAGATGAGATGGAGCTACAGAAAAAAAGTGTCACGAGGGCCAGGATTTCACCACTAGAGAGTGTAATTCTACTACATAATTTGACCTTTTCTGCTCCTAGAGAGAAGCTGATTCAAGGCAATTAACTTAGAAATATGTGATATGTTGACTAGGATTGCCTGAAGTACTTTCTTTAGGTCTTTTATCAAAATGAAAATCAAATGCTTGGAAGATAAATACATTACTTCCTCTGTGCATTACTTAGCATGACTTTCAGGTGGCATTTTGCAAAGGAAGATGTATGTAAATTGGAATAAGAGCTTATATCAAACTTGTCCTTGAGGCAGATTGTTATGCATTCAAATTTAAATTTCAAGCATTTTAATAAATTAAGTCAGCCGTAATGCATTTATATGTATTTTTAAATTTTGTTTTCAACTCTGTGTGTTCTATCACTATGCATTCCCCTTAGGCTGATGTTGCAATTTTTACCTCAAAGAGGTTTTTTAAAAATTCTGCCTTTGCTTCTGCTGTGGAGAAGCAAAACTGCTGTGAAAGTCACTGCTGTTCCATGGCTTAATGATAAGTAAACCAGGCATGTAATGGTTAGAGAAACAGTGGAAATGAACCTCTCACTTACATGCGACGCCACTTCTGTTTATGGATGTGTAACTTTTGTCATGAGGCTAATGTGGGGATTCTTCACTTGACTGCCGCAGTGTGCCTGTGGTGGCACCCACATGCAGCTTTAGGTCTCTTTCAGTGATCACGTAGTCAGGCCTCAGGTCATATCTCACTTGTTAATGCCTGGGATTTCTCTGCCTTGCTGCAGCCTCACTCCTTCTCACTGAACTGAGAGATGAAGCCACAACTGGCAGCCAGAAACAAGAATTGGCACCTGCAGGACCTGCTGGAGGGCATGAGCTCTGAGGGAGCTCTGGAAGCCCATGGCATGGATCTAGTCACAGACAGGTGCTGGCAGAGAAAATGAGGATTCTCAGGTCATCTCCTATGGCCACTGTTAGATGATGTGAGGAGCCTGTGAAATGCAGAGTCGCAGCTGTCAGGGCCATGGATGAGGAAAACATGCAGCTTGGCATCAGGCCTATGGATGGCCGTAGTAGCCCTTGTTGAAACCAACATCCAGCTTAGCTAGAATGACCACAAGGATCATGGAACCTGAGCAAGAATAAGGCTACTGGGTGTACCCCAGTAATCCATGGTTAAGGGATCATTAATGGCTCCTCTGTGTGTGCACAAGTGTGCATACAAAAAATACAGCACTTGTACCTGGAATCTGGCAGGTCTAAGAGCAGTCTGACTGAGTTGTGTATGCATAGTATCTGTTCCTTACTACTCATGTCCCACAGAGTATATTGGGAAAGAGTTTATTTGACAGGTTCCAGTAAGCACTCAAATGCTGTGCTCGGGAACCTGGGAAGGGCTCATCACATACGCTGAGATCTGTGAATGTGGCTACACCACTAACAACATCCTTTGAAATATGTCTTAGCCCTGAAGCTGGTGAAATCATTATTTTTGAGTGTAACTGCATTTATTTTACCTGAGTTTGCTATAGGGGTGAATCTGTCTAGGTTTTTCTCTGCTGGAATTTTAAAACTTTGCAGTGAACTGAGGTGTATATATAACCTAGAACATCTATTACTGTTTTTAAAGTTTTGGTCCATTCTCTTTTCAAAACAAAGCCGGTATAAACTTACATCTCACGTACACTAAATGCAGCAATTAACTCAGTTATAGCGTGTTCCAAAGGGCATGTTGTTCTGTGACTGACCATTGAAATACCAAACCAATTATGTTCAACACATGTATCATTTAGGCAACACAATGCATTTAAGAAAGAATGAATATTTTAAGTGAGTTTTATATAGTTTCCATGGTGATTGTACTAAAAGAAATAACAATAGTCTTAAATATGTTTTCATTAGAATATCTTGAAAATATTTTTGGTTCCGACATGCTGTGTTTACGCTATAATTTGCTCCAAATCACCGATTATTATAAAATGTAGATAAATTGGTGTGGCAGTATTATTCAAACACTTTAACAGAGCACCAAAATAGTTCAAAGCTTGTTGCTCAATATTTTTATCCCAGCTGACATGCACATTAAAGTGGGAAAAGGTTCCAAAAAGGCAGTAACATTGATTTAAATTCAGTGCCATAGTTTTGCATTAGGCCATCTTCCAGAGTACATTTTGCTCTTGCTGTTTTATTAGAGAATTCAGGAGCTTATCAAGAGACAGCTAAACTTTGTTGGCAGCTTCTCAGGAACACACAGCAGTTCAAAACTGGGAGTATTTGCATAGCAGTGAGGGGTAGGGGCAACAATTGTTATACAGATTGCACTGATAGCTCTTACTTTGGCTATAACCACCACCCCTCCATCCACACATGCTTCAAACCCTACCCAGAGCTAAGACTCTGGGCTTTAGATGAAGATGAGAACAAGGTGCCTCTGAAAAATGGATTGGGGTGAGTATTGAACAACCCAGTCTTGGCCTCTCAGCTGAGGAATGAGGTGGGTTTAGGCTTTTTGGGGCTTTGGCTTTCACTAGCTAGTGTAAGGTGGCAGCATGCACGTAAAACCCTTGTAATATTTTTTAAAAGTCGGTCAAGACTAAGTTATGCTGTTCTTCTCTGAGTTATAAATGCTGCAGCCACAGTTAGCTTCCAAGACACGGAGCAAGCTGAATGACATCTGGACTCTGAGGTAACCCTAGATGAAAATGCTCCTCCTGTGTTCAACTCGGTCTTCTTGGAAGCTGCTCCTCCATAAATGTTTAATAATGCACAGTAACTGCAGATACTGGCCAGCTGGGATATGGATGCTTTTGTTCATATGCAACTACTTTGGAAAACTGAGATTATGCTGGGAAGAAAACAGTGCTTGAACTGGGAAATATTCCTGGTTATTTCTCCTTGACTTCCCCTCCCATATTTGAATTTTGTCTGTCTTTCCTCAAGTCTGCATGGAAATCCGCACTTTCCAAAAGAGCTGAGTACACTTGTGTATAATCATGTGCAAATGCACAAGGATGGTGGTTCAAGAAAATGTGTGCCTGAGTTCTGAGACAGCATGAGAGGAAGCAGAAGCAACGTTGTTACTGCAGTACCAGCTTGTTGCTGGAGGGAAGGTTACTTTGAGGGAAGGTTATCTTTAGGGAAGGTAGGAATACAATACTGCTGTCACAAAGCTGTCTCTTCTTTAAAGCACATTTGCTCAGGGTCTTCCAGAGAGAAACATAACTTTACTTTTACATGAGATGTTGGATTTTGGCAGATGTGCTTCAGCTGATTATGATGGTGTTTTGTAAGCAGAGACTTCAGCTCATACAGGGGGCTTGCAACTTGCTGCAGAGAATGCACTGCTGTTACTGGGTGAAATTCTCCATCCAGCCTTGTAGAGGTCAAACAGCCAGATCAGATGATTTTTGCCAAAATTTCCTTTTTTTTTTTTTTTTTTTAAATTGGGAAAAGGGAGCAATGATCACAGTGATTTCAAGCCCTTTCTAGTTTTCTCTAGCTCCCTGGCCTTGGCCACAGGCTCTGCGTAAAATACTGACTTCTTGGCGCAGGTTTTCCAGGCAGTACCTTCTGCCTTTAGACAAGATCCACCGCTCTTTTTACACCTAGGTCAAAGTAAGAATTTTAGCAAAATTACTGGAGAGAGCTGCTGAGGAAAAAGAAATGGACTAGATTTTGTCTCTCTTAGAAGCATCTCATGTTTCCCTTTATCAGCCTGTGCATCAGGGAAAATGGCCGCAGTTTGGGATAGATTTGACTCAGATCAGCATTTGTCTGCAGCTCTAGCAGCTACACCTATGAGCAAAGCACAAATATCATCAAGAAAACAGTCTACTAAGTGTCAGAGGGTTGCAGTGATCCAAATGAGAGCCCGTACTACTAATAACTGGCTCAGCTGATAAGTGTCTGAGGGCATACAAACAGCCTTTGTTTCTTTTACAGCAGGAGAAGAAAGGAAACCTGTTATACTTCAAGGGCTGCTGTGTGTGTGTGGTCTTTTCCTCACACAAGCTTACCTGAAAAGTCAGTGTTATGTTCATAAGCATCCTGCAGCTATTTTAACTTCTTTTTCTTGGCTGTGGTTCTAATATAACTTCTGCTCAAGCATCAAAATGTGCCACACACAAGTAACTACTCAGACAGCAAAGTGGGTTATCTCTGACCACGTAGCCAGCAACACACACGCTGTTTTGCACTCCTGTCCCTAATGTAAACAGTCTTTACCTGGCATAATGCATTTCTGATGTAGAGAAAACTGACACACCTTTGATAACTTATGGTGATTTGCAATTAACTGTAAAGTGCAAAGCAACTGTCTTAATTTAAACCCAGGGAAAAAGGGCTTTTAGATCTTCATGTAGCATTGTACACACCCTGAAAGTCCTTGAATTATATATTCCTTGGGAATTACTTGCTGTCTACTCACAATCAGCAGAACTTCTTATAGTGATACACCATTGTTTTCTTATCATCTCTACAACTGTACGGTAATAGGGCTTTCTGTTTTGGTTCTAACAGCTTCACACACAGGTGATTCCAAGCTCTATTTTTTGTCTCCTTTCACAGAATCACAGAATGGGCAAGGTTGAAAAGAATTACATAGGATCATCTTGTCCAACCTCCCTGCTTGAGGAGGGTCATCCTGGAACACATTGCACAGGATTGTGTCCGGATGGTTCTTGAATATTTTTTTACTGCATAGCATCACAGTGTTGTGCTTTGTGTTGAATGCTGAAAGTAAACAGCAAGTGGATGAAAGTACCAAGCCAAAACATTAAAGTGCATTTTTGTCCCTTTCACTGCCTTTCGAAAATATTTTAAGTTTTACACTATAAAATACTGTCACTCTTCCTTTCTGTTTTACTTACGACTGTGGTGGGGTGAGAGGGCAGGTCCGACTCTGGATCAGACTTTTGAAATTTTTGCATTTGCCAAGAAGCCATTTTAATGATTGTAACAATCCAGGAAGACCCACTAGCCAGATAAACTAAAGCCACCATCAGTGAGTTTGTGAGTGCACCCACCACTGTGCACATGTGCTTAGGGCTGCGTGTGTGTTTTGGGCTCTGTGTGTGCTTTGAGCTGTGTAGATACTTGGTTTAACCTGCCATATGCTAGAAAAGAGCCTGTGACCAGATACATCTGGAAGCTTTTACCAGAGGTGTGAACCACTGTCAGTTCTGTTCCTCTTAAAAAGTGCTTGCAAGAGAAATAAGCAAAATTGTCATGGTACAGATAATACGGTGGTACAGAAGGGAAGGAAATGGACTTGTGGAGTCTGAGTGCCTGCACTTTAATTTGGCCACTTACCTTGATTTTCTTTTCTGCCAGTACAGAAGAGGCAATACTGTGATACACAGAAAATAAGTTAACCTTTCATAAGGAAGCCTGGGTTCAATAAGAACACATTGATTCAGCCCAGCAGAGAATTTGATATATTTCTTCTCATTGATGCCATTATCAGTCCTCCAGAGCAGTGCATTGTTACTTTTTTGCAATATAGAGCACTGATTGTTTTTGAAATATTAATGCAGTTTGTCAAAGCAATGAGGTTGTTCTCATTTATGAGAAGACTTCTTTCTACAACTAGATTAGTGCAGTAGTGCAGGGGAAGCTTTCAGAAAGCAATAACTGAAGCTCATTGCCTTTAATGTGCCTGTATTTTTTAAGATTAGTACACATTACTGTCAGCAACTTTTATACCCGAGGAATCAGACAAAACAGTGCAGGTAAACACACTAAAGCCTTTAAGGAGAAAGGAATAAATGGAAACTGCAATGGTTATAGGCTTTTGGATGGTTTATCTTTAAGGAAATGCCTCTTTGTGACTGCTCTATCCCTACCAGTATTCTCCAGCAGGCAGATTATTTTTGTCTATTAATCATATATGTGCTATCAATATTGGCTCCTTTGATAACAAAGCAAAAATCAAGGAAGATGAAGTCAGGGAGAGTTTGGTTTCTATTAGAGTTTCAGCATGATGCAAGATGAGTTTTCTTTTACTGATTAACACATCTGAGTCTGAAATACTGGTGATTTTTGTGAGGGAAGAATTTACTGCTTCAGTAACCATACTAGGTATTTAGTCTTCCTATGTCACCATGTAAATTTCAGGGGAAAAATGGCGAGATAGGAGAGATGTGGCTGCCTAGTGCTGCAGGCAGGTGTGATCAGTCTTATACTTATTTTTCAAGTGGTACGTTGTGATATTAAACTTGCTAAACACCCTTGAGAGCAGGAGACAGGGCAAAAAAGGCTTGTAAACCCATTCACACACTTAAAATGGCATAGTCAAAATTTTCAGTCTTTGAAGTTCCTGAAAATTATACAATATCACTGGGGAATTATCTTAGCTGTTCTACAGACCTTCAGATACTATAAATTACCATCTTGCTAGTAGTAGCAGTTTATATCACTTAAGGATTTGTTTCCTGTATTGCAAACCAAACCACCAGACTTCTCAAGCAGTTCAAGCAACATGCTGTTTAAAGGTTGGGCCTAAAGTCATGGTCACAACAGGAACAGTCCCTGTCAAATTCAAGCCCTGTGTGTGTGCTCACTTATCAGAGAACCTGAAATCACTTAATGTTTCTCTTCTTTCTGACCAGTAATGCCACCAACTAATTATTCCCGAAGAGAGATCCCTCGAGAGAAGGCTGACATCTGTGTCACATTTTGACTGCTCCATTAGGAGCCTACTGTTATATGCAGTCTGTGTCTGATCAGATTCCATGTGCCTTGAAATCCAGACAGCCCGGAATTGGATACTCTTAGGCAGTTAAATTACATTAAATATTTAAACATAGAATTTGACAGCATCCATTAGGTCTATTAAGGAATCTCTCTTCTTGCTACCAGAACCAACCACACAGCTTACAAATTGTATGACTTTTAAAATGAGTAACACTTTCTGCTTCCTATGTCCTCCACGAATAATTTTTCATGGTAGTTTCCAACGTTTCCACAATACTGCCAGAAATTTCCATGAAAGTTTCTGATCCTATTTCCACTGAAGGCAATGTCACTAAAATTTGTTTTGAACTAATTGAAAGAGAAGAGAGAAAGGAGAAGGGAACTAATAATTTTTAGTACAGAAATTTACGAACAAACCTGGATGAAACAAATTAAAAATTGTGCCAATTTGTCAGTAAAATCTGAGTGCATCAAGCAAAATACTTTATTGTAAGGCCTCTTTGGTCTACTACCAAATCATGAAGGACCCCAGAAGGGAGCTAGTAATGCACTTCCAGCTTGTGGAATGAATTCCAGCACAAAGGAATTAAATAACTTGCTTGTGGCCATGACTAATTTCAGTGGCAAAGCTGAGGGCTGCAGCCAGGTTTTGTGACTGTCAGGGCTGTCTCTAAACTGGTAAAGTTTTCTTCTGTCTTCGGAAAGTGCCACAGTATCAGCGTTGCTCCAGTTTGCCTCCAGTTGAAGTCACTTAATATTAAGCCCATACTCCATACAGAAAGAAATGATACCATTTTCAAATGGTATTTACCTTCCTAGAAAGATTGGCACCACTCTAATAATGATGAAAACGCTCTGCATTGTGTTTTGTCTGACTTCATAATCTTATATAAATATTTATCAAGATATATTTATTCAAGAAAAAAGATTCCTTTATGCACATTCCACTGTTTTTGAACGCTGTTCTCTTCTAAGGTTTTGCAAGGCTCCGAATAAACCCAACTTTCGTAGTGCTTGCTACACATTGTTCTCAAAGTTAGTGTCTGCTCTAAATTAATGTCCTGATAAATTATTCTACTTCAGAAATTGTTCTGCTTTCTTCATTCTGTTATTATTTAGGACATTTTCACTTTGTGATTGCAACAGGATGGTAATTTAAGTTAGAAAGCAGAGCTAAATTGTGTGGTATGATAATTTTTGCTGGATCTTCAGTAGTCTGTTGATGTGACATTGTGATAACTTTGAAGTAACATTCACACTGAAATTAAAAAAATGCTGCTTTCAGGGGATGTTGACATAGAACATTTGTATACAAAATGATGCTATACCAGAAAGTGTGCTGTTATATGATGATAGCAAAAAAAAGATGACAAATTATAGTAGAAACAGAAACAATGAGTTGTTTTTGGTTTTGGGTTTTTTTTTTTTTAATGTGAGAAAAATTGGTATGTTGCATTTTTTAAGGAACATTTGTCTTAAGAAATGTAGTTTTATGATTTTTTTCAAATAGCTGGGGAGTATTGCTCATATATGAATCACTGTCATGGTTCTAACTTCACTGATACTTCTAACCTGAAGGTAACTTCAGCTGGCAATGCAATTTTAAGAGCAAGTGTAGGAGGAGAAAGGTGACAGAAGGGTATGAAAATGATGACAGTGGCATAATATTTGGCCAGTAAAAATAATCTTGATCTGGATCTTGATCTACATGGTCTGACTGTAGGAACCACTTTGGAAAGATCCCTGTGACTGTGTCAGCATATCTGTGAGGAAGCAGAATGTATCTTAGCATATTCCTGCTTACCTGTGGATAATGAACAGAAAGATATATAGCACCAATGTATTTATTCAGGGGAAAAAATCCTTCAATTATACAAAATTGACCAGTGGAAACAGATATTTTTAAAAAGGGCCAAGCTTAAGACCTTCTGAAATTGTCATTTTCAAAGGTACGACACAGATTAGGGATAAATTACAAAGGTCATGTGTGGACAGAGAAATGTCTTTTGTCAGTAAAGTCACGCCAAGGAAATCAACAGAACCAGGTTCCTTCCTTCTTCAGAATTTCATCTCTGCCCTCTTCATCTTGATCCTTTGCAGCTTTCTCACCTTTCCTCCATATCCACAGCTACACTCACATGTCTGCAAACCTCCCACCTTCCCCACCTGCACTCTCCTCTTCTCCTCAGCCTGGCTCAGTGTGTGCCACACACCTAAGGAGTCAGCACAAGGCATAATCTACTCCTTTCCTCACTCTCCTCTGCTGTGGAGACGCAGTCTCCTTCTCACTTGCTATCTTTCACATGTTCTTGACTTATCCAATACACCTCTAGGAAACAAATCTCCTGCTCTTGATACTGGGACTGGAATGTTGCTTTCTTGTCTACATACCAGTCTATTAAATCTTCTGACATGATTCAAAGTTTTATGACATGGAAGAAATCTCAAAATAACTGATCCCACTTTTACCACTCTGAGTGCACTGTACAGTGTATGTTGTATCATCCTGTCTTCCCCCAGCTATAAGCCATTATTCACAAAAGTATTTCTGTCTTAGTTGCATTGCTGTGCACCATAATATTTTTTTCCTTTTTTTGTTTTTATCTGGTTTTGCCTGAAGTTTTCCAGACTCCAAGTTTTGCTCTGCTTTTGCTTCTCTGAGCAATTTGAATTTAGCTACAGTTTGCTTTTGAAGCTTTCCTGCTAGTGCCCTGCTTCATGACCTGAACAACAATGACCTTTGTGAAAGCAAACAATTTTTCAGTCTTAGTAAAGAACAGATTGAAAAGCAGTATCCCAGTTCCTCCAAAAATGTCTGTTTTTTTCCCCTGCTAAACTTTTGTCAAAAGAAATGGAACACTTCTTTCATTTCCAGTTTCTCAATGTGTCTTAGTTTTCTGCCACTGCCATATGCAGCCTGAATTACCCTCCATTGCTGAGGGACTTCATATCATACACTAAAGAGAACCAGCAAATACAGCAACAGCTTCAAATACATTGAAAGAGTGGAAAAACACAGAAGAAAATAATTACCACTTTATTCATGTCATTAGGCTAGACTGACACAGTCCCTTTTGGCACACCATCTGTCTTAGATTAAAATGGAAAAGTTTCTTATTAAATGATGCATTTGCAAGGGGTTCACAGCTGGAGAACAAACCAAATCTTTTAACATCTGTTCAGTCCAAAGAGATTTGGACCTAATGTACCTTTGAAAGAATATTCTTGAAATGGTGCTTTACTTCAATGCCAGAATGGGTTGTTCATTACTGTTGTGCACTTGCTATTCTACATTTAATAATGGGGTTATCAAATGGGACTGTGAAAGGAACACCCAGTGGACAGAGTGGGCTCGTATGACCTGAGAAGGCCTGCAAACATCTCCGCAATTTCTAACTTTCCAAGTACATTCCAGGTTTTCAAACCTACGTGATGTGAGAGCTTGAAATTTTGACAGCTGTAAGAAGGCTGTGACTATGAAAAGAGAAAGGTGCTATGAGATCACCAACACTGCTTAGTCATGGATCTTGCTTTGCCACCAGGGAGTGATAAATGGTAGTAACAATCGCAGCATATGTTCAGCCAGTAATGAATGCATTTCAGACTACAACAGTTTTTGCTCTCATCAGGTTTCCACTGTGTTTGTTCACTGAAGAGAATGATGAGTTTACTCTTACTTGAGCATTCATCTCAAATGTGTTTGTGTTTAATAATCTCTTTGTTTGAAGCACAGGAAATGACTGTGTGCCAAAAAAAAAAGACTAAATATTTAGATAGCAGTCCAGAAAGGCCATGCTATTATGCGCAAGGATAAAGATAATCCATCTGTGATCAGCTGTCTTATTTAAAAAGCAAATAAAATGGCCACCTCCAGATACGATTAATATGTCTGGTAACCAGATCATGCATGCATGGCTGCTCCAGAACTAGGACATAGCAAAGCTGCTGAGGTGCCACACAGACAGTTAATCCAGTGGGGCCAGCACATGTCCAGATTGACAGGGATACACAGATTGATAATATGGGCATGCATAATAGCACTGACACGTCTGGATCTGTGTCTGCTGCTAGACAAAAAGGCCTGGCTGCTCTTTACTGCAGGTGTTAAGTCAGCGAGACCCACTTTGACATGAAGACACTGGAGGTGCAGGCAGCCAGCTGTCTGTGGCATCAGAAGGGTGGGAGCTGCAGCAAAACCACCTCAGTCCCACGGGACTGAACCCAGATTGCATTGGAAGATGGGCCAAGAAGCATGGGGCAGCAGTGCAGTAGGAAGGTCCTAGTGCCCAGTAGGAGAAGGGGTTTTCCTACCCAGCCAAAGTCCCATCAGCAGCAGAAATGGCCAAACCGTGTCTCCCAAGCTCTTTGTATCCTGGCTGTGTCTCTGTTCTTCCCCTTTCTTCTTCTTTCCAGGGATATATCAAGGGGAGCTTGGCATTGGACCCTCATGCTTGGGGAAGTACAACTAAATTTGTGCTACGATGATAGGAAGTCATAAATTGGCTGGTACGTCACATTCTTCTGCTGCAGAGGTCTGGTCTTTGGTCTGATGCAGAGAAGTGGGAGTGGGGCTCGTTCTTGCAAAGCATGACCAACTTGATGTATGTGAGCAGTCCTGTTAAAACCAGCAGACCCACAGAGAGAGCAAAAATAAACACACGCAGGGTTTACCTAATCTGAGATTGCCTTTTAAACAGCTATTTAATTTAAGGATTAGATAGCCAGTTTCTCCGGCTCCTCGCAAGTGAAAATGTGGTGATAAATGATACTTTGGCATTGGCTATCACTCATTCTGATGAGAGTCAGTGGACCAAATAACTTGACTTAAATGGGCATTAAAATTTAATTGTCCCTAATCAAATTATCCTATCACAAATAAACCAACCTTCCTGAACTAATATTCTTTGTGTGTTTTTATGGTATATGCTTCTATATTTCTTTTTCCTTGTTCATTGTCAGAGAAAGGAGAATAAATGGAATATTCAAACTGTTTCTGCCAGCTTCCCCAATGGAATGCATTCACCATCACCCTGCCAATCACTAGTCATATGAACATAAACAGCTAAAATCCAGCCTTTCTCTGTGTGTGATGTGGTGTTACCTGGGTTATTCTCTATTTTGATACGTGTATAATGCAGCTAGACGGAAAATCATCTTGGATCTTGTGTTTCTATTTCCTGGTAGCACACGTTTCCTGAAGATAAACATATACTACGTGTTAGCCATCCTTCTCCATTTAAATAATGAAAATTTGTTCTAGAACTCTGAAAATACCTACTTTAATCAGACTACTTTAATAGAGAAGTGGTGTCTGTTTCTTGTGTATTACTATCCATTATATAGGCACAGTGAGTACCTCCTCCATTGCATTTTCTGACTGTAATGTCTTATTTTGCTAGATAGATTTTTCTTTTTAATTTGAATTTTTTTATCCAGCTGGTTTTTAAAAATCAAGCGTTACTTTTGTAATCCCATGACAGAGAAAGAGTTCAACTTCAGAGAAAATTTCAGTAAAAATATATAAATATTGTTAAGGTTCTTGTGTGGAAAAGCAATGCTAAGCACAGGAGATGTGATAAATTCATTAAACTGGGAGAGAGGAAAACCCAGAGCAGGTTGTCAAGAATCAAGCATAGCCCTGAAATGGTTACTCTGAGTAGCAAAGGGAAGATGAGAAATAGCTAAAAGTGGATTTGAAGGTGATACCAAACCATGACACCCCTGTTACAACATTTTCATGTTTCAGCCTGTGTTTTATGATTTGCTACAAATGAGGTGCAAGGATCTGGGTAAGATTGAATAAACATAGGATGCTTCTCACTTCAGCACATGTCAGCACATATAGCCCAAAAAATAGCTTGACAGGGTGGGTGTTTTAGTTCAAAACCAAACACATGGTACACTAAGAACAAAGATGCATATAAAGTTATTCGTTGATTTGTAAAGTAATGTGGAAGATGCACTTTTTATATGGAGACAGATGAGCGTTCAAAAACAGGCCTAGTATTTGACATCTTTGGCTGTAAGAGAAGTAACGAAGCAGGAAGATATAGTGTGTATCATATACAACACCTTTTTGCAGTGCACCTTGTGACCCTACCATTTGGGTCTCCTGATTGTTAAACTCTTCACATACCCCTCACCAGGCATCGGAAGCTTTTCATGAGAGCTCAGCTGTGGACTGCAGTTCCTGGTGTACAAAGGAGGATGGTTTCTGTATTCTGCAAGGGAAACAAAGATGAAGGGAAGAAGGAGTTCTTGTTTAAGCTATGTTAGGTGTGGTATATTTGTTCACCAAAGCCTGGAGCATGTTTTTATGCAGTCAAGCAACAGTCACAGGGAGTGGGATCCAAAAGTGTGAGCTGGATACAACTCTACTCTTCTGATTTTTTTGTTGGGTTTTCTGTTTGGTTTTTTTTCCCCATGAACAAAGGTTAGGATTCTAACATCAAAGCACTGGCACAAAATGGATAATCATGATGACACTGAAAGCTGTTAAATGTCTCTAACCACTGTCTGAAGGAACCAAAGGCATACTGTGAGACACCGAAAAAAAGGTAGTTCATGATAAGACTAAGAGTGGTGCTCGAGGCCGCTTGCATCAGAAAGTGCATTCCTCCAAGTGAAAAAGCTTGATACACCCTGTTTGACCCTATCCTGCCATCAGTCACAGGCACTTTTGCAACGTAACAAACAGTTGGCGACAATTTGAAAAATTAAAGAGTGATCAAAAGTCCGAATTTAGGCGCCTGGAAATAAAAATGTCAGAGCACATGAACCGTGGCTTAACACTGAAATTATGCCAGGTGTCCTGTAACATGCCCTATGTGGCGTGCATGAATCTACATTTTCAATTAACTATAGCTCAATTGCCCTTGTGGTACAGAAGCTTAAGTGAAATCACAGAGTCTGGTTTGGACTCTCAATGAACACCTCCCACCCCAGCTGCACTGCCATTTCAGTTGTTTCATGGAAAAGGACACATTCTTGGTCAATGCAGAGGAAACAACCACTACCAAGGTGTTAACAGCCCCCATTGCTCTCTGCGTGCTTCCTGAACTGCATTGTTTGCTCATTGACTCAAGCTAAAATTTGCATTATTCATTATGTTCTTATTTAATTTTCCTATTTGCAGAAACCTGGTAAGAGATTTTTTTTCCCCCAGCTGCCATCTCCCCAGAGAAGCCCAGGCTGGGAAGGAAAATGACTCCAGTAGAAAATAAAAGGACAGAAGGTGCAGCTGATACCTACATGTAGACTGCACAGCCCAACCATCAGCGATGGCAGAACACAACAGACTTTGTCTCAGGGGAATGTTTCCAATGCAGCACATTGCCTGTGGGAAGAGGATGGAAGAGAGTCACCTCCCAGCCTCAGGGATTCTCTGCTGTGGTTAGAAAGTGCAGCAGTTTATATAGGCTTCACTAAGCAGGAGAGAGGAACTTGTGGCACTTTTTTGTGAACATGGAATGGCTACTTAGGCTTGAGCAAAATTTAAGCCTTAAGAATGAAGCAGTCACAACTGAAGTTCCTTAGTAAAACTGCCATTGGATTAATTACTCAGGTATTTGAAATCTGCTCTGTACTTAAAGGCTAGAAGATGACTAATAATAATAGGCTGGTTTATTTAAATTTCATGATTCCACAGTTTATAATACTTTTAAATTATAACAATCAAGAAAAACGCTAATGAATATCTTTAGAATAAAATCATAGCAATAACTTACAAGAAACTAGATCTTTTGACAACCCCCCCCCTTTTTTTTTTAAAATCACACTGC
>VZTI01005612.1:745277-783824 GCA_013397865.1 Struthidea cinerea | reverse complement strand
ACAGAGTTTTTCACAAAACCCCCCCCCCTTTTTTTTTTAAATCACAGTGCATTACAAAGCTACTTTTATAGCCCACAAAATTCTTTAGCATCTAAAATAGTGATCTGGAAGCATCGTGATAAAGTAGTGGTGACTGGGAACAAAAGGCAAAGTAGTATGTCTTTTCTTTGAGAAATTTCCAGACACAAACCAGAATGATCAGGTTTTGTAACTAGATTAATCCTGTGCAGCACTTACCATCCAGCATGACTTAAACCTGCTACTTGACAGTGCACAGTGAACAGTGAAGAGGTTTATTTATAAAAATTTGGTGACCAATACTACATTTGAGACTTCCCATAGCAGTCACTTCTTTTAAAGAAAGCAACTGGGGGTGTTGCTCTGCTTGCTCTACATAGCTCTCTTTCAGAAAATCAATGGACATGACCGTGAAAAAACCCAGGCAAGAGCTGCCTGCCAAATGTGAAAAAAACCTTAGAAAAACCTGAATCAAGAATCAGAGCAGCAAGGTCGGAATCTTGAAACCCTCCTCAGAGCAGCACTCTTTCTGTAAAAGCCTTCTCTGTTAATGTCCCTGGTTCAAAATTATCTTTCAAGGGGATCAACTCACAGAAGCACATCATCAGCACTCTTTTTGAAGTGGAACAAAAAATTTCTGCCACAGCGTTTAGCGATCAGAAAATGCTGCTTCATAGTTTGGCTTTTTTTGTGGGCTTGGTAGTTTTGTTTGTTTGTTTGTTTTTATAATGCCTGCTATGTGAAATATGACTTTAAAATAAGTCAGTGATGTATTCCAATAATGGTGATTCCTTTCTTGATTTCCCAAATGTAACCTTTGTGTTTACCATTTAGAACTGACACTCTTTCTAATGGTTTTACTTTTCCAAATATTTAAAATTTTAATCTTTTAAAGTCAAGGTAAAAAGCTATCTTTCATATAAATAATGAGATAAATATAATTAATATAAAAAATTTACACAGAAAATCCTTAAAATACTTTCAAAACGTGACAAAGGTACTTTGTTTCAAACTTTGATTGACAGCAAGAATTAACTTGCAATATCAGAACCTCCTTATAGTACAGAAATTCTGAATTTCAATCAGCTCTATTCATTCCAAAATCCTGGGCTGATGTCTCATTAGATGTGCTGTTATACACTGGGGTGCACATTAGGAGGAGCTGAAGAGGAGAAGGTCACAAGGAAGGAAGGAAGGTCAGCAAGCTCCTGAATTGGCCATGACTGAAGCAGCTCCAGACCCAGTAATTTTGGTTGTGAATCATGCTGAGACATAGGACTTCTGGCTCATCTGGAATTAGCATCCACTATAGATGTCTGAACACAGCACAACACTGTCCTTATTTCGGTCAGAGCCACTGGCATACCCAGAGTAGAGAGAACCTAAATCCATGATGTGTGGCACTTGGGAGCCAGTCTGGGTTCCCACTCCCAGGTGTTATCCAGACAAACACGCCTCATCTGACCCCATACACTGAGAAAAAGGGCCTCTGTGGAGAGATGGGCTCCCATTGGCCACAGGAGACGGCAGGCCCTTCTTTGGTTGGCAGGTATGGAAGTTACTCACTCATCACATTTTAAAACTGAAAAAGTCTAAGTATTTATAGACCTACGAAGAAGGAAATTGGTCAAAGGAATAATACCTGGGAAGATGATTAATCCTTTGCATGCCTGAGAGCCCTTGTTATTTGAAGGACCTGTAACCCGGTTTCCATGACATGTCTTAGTAGTCAGAAATACCCTGTTCTCACCTGTGTTGGGCTGGGAAACGTCTCACAGACACCCTGAAGCTTTTGCAGTTGCTTTGAGTCATATGAGTCAGAAACAGCTGGTTTTGTATCGCATCTCACTGTAACCCTGAGCTTGATTAAACTGAACATAGACACACTCTCTGCTTCCAATTCAAGCTGATCTTTAAGCTCTGGCTTTGAAATCTCATCCTGGAAGAACACAAGAACAAACAGGAGAAAATTTCTTAAGAAGCTTTTAATTGCTTTTCATTCTTCAATTTGCTTTCTCCTTCCTTCCCACTTAGAAACAATAATTGCTTGTTTTTTCTTTTTAACTAAAAACAAACTATGAGAAAAGCAGGTATTATGCGGCACAACAGCTGTATGCAATTTACAGCACACATTGAGAATGTCTTTTCATTTTCATCACTTGTCTCAGAGCGAACACAGCAGTCTGCAAGTGTGATCATAAGAAACAGCACAGCACAAAAGCACTGGCAAGCTTGCACATTCGAGACAAGTCAGGCTAGGAACTTGCTCTGTTATCTTGCTCACTGCTTGTGAGAGCTGTCTGAGAAACTGTTAGCTTTGTGGCTGGTAGATAATAGCAGAGCTCTGTTGTTTGCTGTAGGCTAAGACCTCCTGCTTATGGAAACAACCACTACTTGTCTTGTTTTAATCTGATCAGATGTCTGTGGCTGCTAGTCAGTGCATTTCCAGTGGAGAAGAAAGTCTGAATGATTAACATCTGCCCTCAATTTACACTGGGTTATTGCTGGGACTTGACTGTCTCAGCTCCTCCATCTATGCAGATCTGGACCAGGACTTTGTGACTGTTTAAGTGTGCTGTTCCCCTGGATAGAACAATTCTATGACTCAAGGAACTTTTTCTCATTTTATTCCCAACACTACCTTTTCATTTTTCTTACCTAGCAGGGTTGACCTGCAGTCATTCCATTTACAGTGGAAGGTATTGATGTTTCACAGCCTAATTAGGCAGCAACCCTTGGTAATATGTTGCCTGTTTGGGACTTAGAAGATTATTTTTCCTTACCCTAGCTCTTATGTGGCATCAGTACCGCAATGTTCTATTTTATGAGGCTAATAATTTAAAACTTTCTTTCCATGTTCTATGAAAAGACAAGAAGTTGTTATTTTTCTTGCAAAACCACATTAAAGAGAAAGCAACAGCAACTGGAGTATTGCTGTCATGGCTTAATGAAAACCAGAGCATGGCAGTGGAAAACACGCTGGGAAGGACAGCTTCAATTAGAGGAAAGGGGAGATTAAAGACCTCTCTTTTATACAACCTAGGGAAGGAATGCAAAAGAAAGGGTTTGAAGAAGGCTCTAATTGAAGGATAAAATGGAAACGGTAAATGGCTTATGATAAGATCAGTAAGCAGAGACAGTGAAGCCAGTATTGCTCGGAATAGGTGTAGAAGTTCATAAAACCCCCAAAAGCCAGTTCAGTCTGGAACAGGCAGATACAGAGGAAATATCCCAGGAATTGTGAGTGTGTAGCAATCCTATTGGACAAGGACAAAAGGTTTGAAAGGGAAGAATGTAAATAGTTTGAAAAACAATCAAGTATTGTTTGCATTAAAAAAATATTCATTGAAATAAGAGGAGAGTCAGGAAGATCAAGGTCTTTTCCTGAAGGAGAAGTGAATGAAATTTGATGACAATTATGTGCTGAAGATATCCCTGCAAACACAGAAAATTGGTCTTCTCAACAGGGAAAATCTGCATAGTCAGAAAGGTAAAATCTCTTAAACTTGAAACTAATATAACAATGTAATATTTCTTCTTAACACATTGTATAAAAGAGCTTTGACTCAGACAAATATATTTTTAAGTAATTTAAATAATTAATTCAGCCAGGCTAAGAACAAGGTCAGGGGGTGAGGAAAGCTGGATGAAGGAAAATATTTGAACTTCAAAGAATGTTCAGCTTCATTAACAAGAGCAAGAGAAATGGGATACCAAGAAGAGGAGATTTTTTGCAAAGAAATCCTCATTCTCCCTAGCTTTCCTGTAACAGCTAAAAATTTTAGCCTGTTTGTCTGCTGCTTCTCTGATTTTGAGGCAAGGCTGACCAACCTTGTTTTCACTCCCCTATTGATCCTTTGGAGAGCAGCTCCCCTTGAGCAATCTCCCACTCATCTGTGCAGTCTTTTTTTCATCAATCCCCAGCTGGCACCACAGGTTAAGTGCTGTTATATCTTATAGTTAGCATTGCCATCTGATACCACTGACAATTTCATTTATTCCATGAAGTGTCTGAATGTGTCTGTCCTCTTGAGAGGCCACAGATGTCCCCCTTCTTTCTGCTCTTAACTGCTGTCTGCCCTGGCTTCATACCACACACTTGATTCTTTTGCGTGGTCCTTTCCGCTGTCTGTGCCTGTTCCACCAAGTTTCTTTCTCTCTCAGCTATTAAAAGCCCTGCGGCTAGCCCAGTATGTGTGCATAGGTAGGTATGTATATGCACATGGTATATATTTCATTTATCCAGGCCACGCCACCTGCCAGCTCCTTTTTGATGGCAGGTGTTTTGGGGATGATGTTTTGGGGACAGTTGCCTGGTGCATGCAGACATCTGCCATGGTGAAAGGAAAGGAACCAGCCCTTGAGAAAAATGGCTGCTGCAGGTCAGGTCTTAGAGACATAAGCATATGAGGAAACTGGTCTGTTCCCTGCCTGTACCATATCTAGCTCTTTCCAATGCCCTGGGTCCATTTATTTCATCAGCACTTAAAACCTCTTTGAAGTATTTATAATTTTTTATTGGGTGTTTCTAAGAGACACATATAATAGAGTTGGTCCAACAGTAAATCTGCTATGATGTGTTTATAAGGCAGGCTTTAGAGTCTCTGGAAAGTTTAGTGTTGAATGATGCAAGTTTAGACTGAGCTAGAAATGTGAACTAGAAAATCTAGGTCATTGTGGGAGAGTTTCTATTTTTACCTGAAATAGATGAACATTGACTGACATCCCTATGAAAGGATGACACTGTTTCCTTATTGACTTATCGTCACTGTGTTTTTCCTTTAGTTTAAATTCTGCCCTGGTGAAGCACTAGGGAACATTCCTGTTGCAGCACCAGCACTATGTACAGATGTCCCAGTTCGTCCTGTTATTGAACAAGGTGTATTATCCCAGGCTGAACAGTATGCTGATGGAATTCTCAACTCAGCTGCTTTGCCTCCTAGGCACAGCTCTGTGCCATGTAGACATGTTTGTGTTGACAAACATGATATGCTTGGTGACTGGTACACAATTTTCCCCCAGTTATAAGTGATCATCAGGGGTTCACAGTTGGAACTTACGATCCTGTGATCCTGGCCATGAAGAAGAACAGGACCTGGAGCAGCTCTTTGTCAACAACTACCTCTGGTCAACTCTAACTGCCTAACAGGGCATGACATCCCTTACGCCCACTCCAGGCAGGTGACTTTTACCTCCTTTTTTATTCAGCACGTACAGCTTTGTTAATGTTCAGAAAGGAGAAGTATTGTACTGGATAAAGATGACCTAAACTTAAATTGCTGCAGCTTCTGCAGTCAGTCTCTGTTCAGGTAGACAGGTCCATCTGCCACCAAGAAACAGGAATGGGCAAAGGTTGGACCCTTCGTCCACTGCTACGGCTGAGTAAGCCCAGGGAGGTGAGCAGTATGTTAGTATGGACACTAGCGTTAAGATAGGTCATTAGTCTTCCCAAAAACACCTTTTGTACTTTTGTGACTGCATTATAAGCTAGAAAATCTTCAAAAGTTATTTGTCACAGAACAGGACAATGTCTCCAATTTAAATTTTCCTAGGCTGGAGAAAGCCATTTTACAGACAGTTCTGATCAGGTGGATGCCACTGTGGCCTTTCCATAATCTCCATCTGCCACACCATGCTGCAGATTCTAGAGAAGGATGGGTCCATGATGCAAGATCCTGTGTGGGCAAGCACTGTTACTCACGTAACCTGTTATTCTTGGGACTGGGTCTAGGGCCACAAAGTAGTTGCTTAGCGGTGTTATAATGCCAGCTGCCTGAACAGCTGTGTGGCAATCTGGAAGGCCACTGCCTTGTGCCCACGCTTCTCTGAGAGCTTTTTCCTTTTTGATAACCTTCAATTGCATCCTGCACTTTTCTTGCATATTTTATGCCAAATTGTCCTCAGGTCAAAGAAATCTCAAAAATTAAATCGGGCTGTAAGAGGGTTCATCTATTCTCTGTCCCTCAATCACTCAGAAGGTGCAAGTTCTGCGGAAGAGAGACAATAACTACTATTTTATATAATAATACATGTATTATATAGTTATCTGTGCTTACTAATTTAAAAGGACTACTCTATCTACTGTGAGGAGAGGCTTCATTGTGATACATGTTTTATATATATGCCCTTTAGAAATCACAGTCTGAACACTTGACTTCGAAACCGCAGTGAACCAGATTCTGTGCCTATTTTATGAGATGATCCTTCAGCCTTGACTTATTTAGACAAGACACTGCTGAAAGTGCCTTTTAACATAAAGCAAAAGTAATGGAAATGATCTACTTCTTCAAATGCACCAGCTTCCCAAAGAAAAAAAAGGGTTTTGGGTAAGGTATTTATCAATATGAGTAAGGCTGAACTGCCCTTAGGTGTGTTTGTTCCTGTGGGCAACATAGCATTTGAAGTCATCAGCATTACAGTAGTTTTACTATTTCCTATTTTTAATTCTTTTGAAGTATATTTAAACATAACTGAAATTTTAAAAACTTGGTATATTGTTCATGACGTTATAAAATGTAGTCTGAAATTTTAATAGAGAATAATCACTGCTTGAGATGAAAACTGAGTAGAAACCAAGGAAATAAGGTGTAATAAGGTGCTAAGAAAAGGAGAAATATTTGTGACATATATCTTGAGCAAAACTGGTGGATTAGGATAAAGATGACAATGGCATGTGTGGGTGGTTTATTCCCTAGTGGGGGCAGAATAGCAAAGACAATAAAATCCTAGACTAGTGCAGCTCTGGGCCTCCCACAGAGAACCACAGTCCTGCTTTTGAGGAATGAGCAGAAATAAAATCCTGTGAAGCACTATGGCAACCATCACCAGGGAGACCATCACAGATCTCAAACATGTTTATCCAGAAGAATTACAAGTCACAGAGTGAGATGATATACTTGGAAATGTTATTTTAAAAGTAAAAACACTGTTACCTGGTAATTGCAGTGGTATGGAAATGTGACACTTTGAGTTCTTAATAAAGCAAATCTGTTTTTAAGAGATACTGCAGTGAATATCTCCTAGAAACAGCTAAAGAGTTGTACTTGCAAAATATCTGTACGTGAGAGAACTGGTCATTGTGCAAGGAGGGAAACCAGACCAAAGATGTCACCATGGTAGAACTCAGTAAAGATCTTTAAACAAACAGAAGTTAAAAAAATAAATGAAACAAATAATCAAAAAATATTTTATGGTCCTATATAAGACAAATACATACTGACACCCACAGGTGATCATGTTTGCGGGTGAAACAAATTACCCTGGGTGCAATGTGGTCCTCATGGACAGGACTCAGATGAACTTTGCCCAAATTTGGCAAAGATGGAAAGCCCAACCAGTTGTGTGCTCTGCTTTGTTTTAGAGAGAGAAATGGGAATTGTTGCATTCTGGTCCTGGTTATACCACTGATCTATCATACTGGGCAATTCATCTGCTTTTTTCAAGTCTATATCCTACAAAGGAAGACAGAAGCTTGCTAGAGTGTTATAAAGATCAGCTAGTTACCGTTTATGCAGAGGCTTACATGTGTGAAGTGTTGGTTTACAAAATGCTGTATGATGCACTTTGTTGGCATTCTTCACAACTGATCTTTTTTCTCACGTGTCTTGAAAGCTTTTCTGTTCCACCTGTACTGCCCACGGGTCACCTTGTTTCTCTAGGAGTTTTTCAATTTCACATAGTCCTTGTTGGCTCTGTCCACTCACATCTTCTGCAGAGGTATAGAAAATGACAATGTTATCCATTACTACTGAATTCATGGCTAATCCTGTAAGAACAGTAACTAATAGCAGCAGTCTGTGTAAACACATGTTTCTGAACAAGAGTTTCTTGCTGTCAGGCTTGGTTTGAATATGAAGTAGAACTTGCTGGTAGTTGGATGGTTCCAGTCTCCTGTCCCATATCTCTGGCTGTATAAATGCCCATAAACCTTTGCAGATGATTCAGTTAATAAAAAATAACATTAAAAAAAATCCAATATCCCATAAGTCCCTCAGTCTACACCAGGAATCCCAGCTAGTGCTGCTTGATTCCCTCATGGAGAAGGAGCAAGTCTGGGTTCCCTGATATGGCATCTCCATGTCTGCTTTTACCCTTTCCCACTTGAGAGAGAAAATAATCAAGACTGAAATCATCATCACTGATTATACAGCAAGTCTAAAGCACCCTAAATCAGAAAAATATTTCTGGTGTTTGAGATTAGAAAGAAACAAGCAATGTTTTTGAAGCAGGAGCCTGATTCTGATTCTGAATAACAAAAAACTTTTTCTGAGTAACATGAAGGACAAAAAGAAAAGACAAATTACCAGAGACATATTCCTTCTTAGTTTTAAAAATACGGTCATCTCTGTATTTCATTGCGCACTTTTTTGATGCTGATATTGTCAGTGCAATGTTTGCCTCCCAATATGTCATCAAACCATTTCTCAATGCTTACGTCTTGGCTTATGTCTTAAGAAACTAGCACTTTGTTCTTCTGCATTCTTTAATATTATTCTTCACTATTATTGGCAGAAATACGTTGCCGTCACTCCCACACTGACATAAATTCAATTATTCTTTCAGTGAATGTCTTACCCTGATTAAATTGATCAGTGTGCATTTTATAAAAACATTTCAAGATAAAATGGATCAAGTCAGTCAAATAACCAGGAAGTCCAATGATTCATTACAGCTGATATCTTTAGTTATATTAGTATTGCATCTTTAACTTCTTTTAAAGGCAATTAATTTTTTTTCAGCCCTGATTTTCTTACTGCTAAACACTTAGACCTTTATGACTGAATTTTCTTGGAGTGGGGAGCTGTATGGCTTTTTTTGCCATCTAACTTTTTGTCCTGTTTCCAAGGGTGGAAGAATAGTTGCTTGGTCTGATGCAGGCTGCAGCCACTGTGTGGGTCACAAAAGCACTCTGCATGGCACCCACGTGCTTCCCACTGGGACAATTGTTTCCTTTCCACTTGTGTCAGCATTTTGCCCACACTTTTCAAACCAAAGGCCACATCCTTATGGATAATTTTATTCTGAGTGATGAGCCATTCAGGTGTTTTTTTTTCCTGGCATATGAAGAGTGAGAAAGATAGCATAGAATCTCCTAATGATTCAGTGTAATGTTTTAGAAAGTCTGGGATTATTTCTAGATGGATGTGGTCATAGTTTTCCCTTTATAAGTGCATATGCCAATTGCAACTCGACTGTACTGCCATATGAATCAGAAGTGCCTAGGTAGAAAGCCTGGTGATGTGGGAGTTTCAGGCATGCTTCAGTGAAGAGATGCTGTGACTGTACCCCAAGTGCATTTTGGAAGCCAATTTCGTGCTCTGTTACAAATTGAAAAAACAACTACCTGCACTAGGTACACAGTACAGATATTCTTTGCAGTATCTAACCATGAAGATGGATAAGACAGAATGTAATTTCACTTTGTAGGAGTTCCTGTGGGGAAACCACAGAGCTACAGCTACAGGCTTGGTTGCAGAAGTGTAGTTAGATACTTGGAGCTATCTCTTCTTGGCAATTATATAATCCATTTTTACTATATAGCAAACTATATAGGAAGGGGATAGATGACTTTACCATGCTATTATGTATCAAAAATTCTAGGGCTGAGAGTTACATACAGCAGCTCCCCCATGCCCCCAAGTCTACGCATACGAAATCAGAACAACGTGGTTGAGAAAGCACAGCAACAATTAAGGATGAAGGGTGTTTCCATGTGGTGAGAACCAGTAAGTTTTCACAGCTCTCAGTAGACCTACACAGCCTATTTCAGCAGAGTACTTGGCTCCTTAGATTCCTACATGTCTTTTTGTCACAGACGACTCTGCTCTTGGAGATGCATGCCAGTGTCAGCGAGCTGCTGGGAAGCCCCAGAGCAAAAGCCACAAGATTAAAGACCAAAAAACACATGTTTATACTGGGGAAAAATCACAGGTTTTTAGTGCCTTCTTCCTTACTCTAGATAGCACTGATGAAATGCCTTGACAGAAAATTTCCATGTCAATTTTCAAATAGGAATTTGTGAGTGTATTCGATGTCGGACACTTCTGAATTTAGAGGTTTATAATGGAATATGAAGGACATAAATTGTGCTACCTTTTAAAATAGACTTCAAACAGTGCAATCTACATGCAATCTTATAGCTGTCTGATTATTTCATCTCATTATTTGATTTGACATATTTCCTTTATGATGAGTCTGCCAGCTAAAGTCCAATGGGACTGGACTGTTTAATTTAATGGCTTCCATTAGATTATAAGGTTCTCACTTGAATTAATGAGGAATTATGAGCAATTTAATTCATGAAGAGCAGCAGTGAGCACAGACTGAATTTGAGCTTATGGAGGGGACATGAGGAGCAAGAAATATTTTTATTGACTTTGAATTGCTGTTAAAATCCTCAGGAGCTCTATGGTTAGAAAAGAAATATAGAATCTGAACACCTTGATTTTTTTAAACTATAAATGCTTATTAATCAATCATAACATTCTCGGATTTAGATAAACAGCTATATTGAAACATAGTGTTTGTGTAAAGCAGATTTTGGCTAGTACCTTAAATTTAGAGTATTTCCATTGAAATAAACTGATGTGTAAGACCAAATGAGCATCTCTTCCATTTTTCCATCTCCAGCACTGACCAGGTCCAAATCCTCAGCTTTATTAAAGCTGTCCTAATTCAAAATCTATTGCATTCAAAGGATTTGGATTTCAGAAGAAGAAGAAGCAAGCCATATAAGTGGAAATTATATACTCTTTGCCTATTTTCAACCCAAAAATTGGAACAGAATATTTCGAACACCCACAAAATAGTTGAAGTAGGTTACATTATTCTAATACAAAAATAGCCAAATGTTGAAAGAATTATAGAAGAGATAGTCTCATTTTTGCTTGTAAAATAATTTATACTTATTACCATAATATTTGTCTTCCCACTGCTGTGCTTCCCAGGAATCACTTTGGTGATGTTAGTGGTGTTAATTAGTGGAACTCCAGCCCTTCTTAGACTTCCTGCTCTTTACTGTAACAAGAGCAGATAGTTTACTGGTGAAACAACCAACCTAGGTAAATATCTCAGGGTACAGTGGGCATGGGAAAAAGGACAAATGGTCTGGGTGTGGATGGGTGCCAAGGGGACCCTGAGAAGCCCAGGGAGATGTAGGAATTACGAGCTCTGGGCTTTATTGCCTTCATGCCACTGCTGTGTTGTGCTACTCCAGTCAAGGACTTTACCTGGATGAACACTTGCTAAGGGCTTTACAGACTTGCTCCCTCCTGTTCCAAAAGGTGTAGCAGCCTTTTTGAAGGGAAAAAAAAATGAGTTAATTAAGCAAATAATGACTACATATTGTGTCAGAATCTAAAACATAGGTTTATAACTTAGGTACACAGTAAACAAAAAATTTTGCTTCCTGTTGTGTTGCTACAACAAATCTTTGTAGGAGAGATTTTAGGCAGCTTAAATGCAAGTGATTTATGTGAAAAGTATCATAAAACAATTAAAGAATAGAATAAAGAATAAAAAATATTAAATAACAATTTTCAATTTAACTTCTGTTTTCTCTGATATCAGAGACTGGAAATTTACTTCCACAGAGAGAAAATGCGTACGGATCAGGCAGCAAAGAATCAAAAGAAACGTAGCATGAGAATATTTTTGAATATTTTTTAAGGTTTACCACATGCCTTTTCTAAATTCTCTTTGCTCCCGACACCAGAGAGAGCCCTCTGCCAAACAGACTCCTGATCAAACAGCCTAGAAGTTGTTTTCATTCAAGCTCCTTGTTCACAAGTTGTTCTTATACAAGTCCTCAGTTTACAGCCAGGTACTGAAAGAGAGGAAAAAAAACTACTGACCTCAAAACCCTGCTGTTCCGTGATGAACCACTCTCCTGGAGCTGATATCTTCTCCAGAAACCAGGCTCATTTTTGTTTTTTCTGACTCAGTTTTTTTTGAAATTGTCCTAGAAAGCACAGGAAAAACTGTCAGAGAGCTTTCAACAGCAGGAAATTCACCACGGGCTGCCAAGGTCCAAGATCCCCAACTATATTTGCAAGTGCAGTAACATGCACCTAGTTGAGAGCATTATTATGTGCTTTCAATTAACAGACACCTGGTTACTGGCTGTCCTGGACCGCTTTCCAACACAACACAATAAAAACTGCTCACATTGACTTCAGTGAATGCCCCAAAGCACATTGAGTTCTACCATGCAAAAGGTAGGATTTCTTTCCCACCTGTTCATGTATATCAAATATTGGATAAATGTAATGATAACTCATGCCACTTGGGGGTTATTTAGATGAGGCACTTTGTTTTGAGCTCATCTTTCATCAGACCATGTTCACTGGTCTGTGCCTGGTGTCCATTTTGTCCATTGGCAGTTGGGGTTTTTTTTGAGATACAGGGAAGTTGCTTTGTTAGGCTTTTTATTAAATTCCTATTATGGAAGGATGGCAGGTAGGATTTGGGAGAAAGAAAAGCATTGCTTTTTCACAGAAGAAGGAAAATACAGTCCCAGTGTGAATGATTTCAGTGTCAGAATTCATCTGCTGCTAAGGAAATAAATTTTATTTGAGAAATAAAATCCTAGTTTTCTCCTACTGCAACTCTGTATTTGAATTAATATCCATGCTACAGTCCAGAGGAAATGGCAATGGGAAGAGAAGTTTCTGTTGCAAAACAATTGGGTGGGAACACATGGTATTAAGAATAATATTTTTTAAAAAGTAACAGTGGGATGATATTTGGTGTTCTCATTAGCACTGCAGGACACCATAGAGCATAAGGATGCCCATGCCCTGAGGCTCTTGCCTGAGGCAGTCATCCATCTCTTTTCCCATCACTCTCTCAAATAGACTTCCAACCTGAGTGCACGATGTCCTTCATGTGTGAAATTGTGTATTGACCAGTAAAAGGGGGCAATGTTTTAACTGTTTAGAAAAAATCCTTGCCACTTACAACTTCCTGTGGTGCATACTTATATTACTTATCTAATTTGCTGTATCACCCAGCAGGAAAGTGGGCACAAGCTATCCGGCCTTCACCCCATGTTAATGGATTTGAACCACATGGCTTGTAAAACCCAGAACAGTCCTAACAGTGAGGTTAGTTAGGTGTGCTCCTTCTAAAAACAAGGATTAATTATTTTTTTACTTCAAACTAATAAAATTTGGAACTGGTTTTAAGTCTGGATTTGACAGATCTTCAGATTTCCCAAAGTTTGAGAATGCTGAGGTGATTAGTAGAAGGCTAAGTAGAAACCAAAGAGTAAAGGCAACACTTGGTAAATGTTCCCAAATGAAAGAACTAAGAAGAACAAAATATCTTCCTTTCGCACAGATGATATGGCTGAAACCGAGGGACAGTGACCTTGTGGTGTAAAGTCCTTGACTTCACTTATTTGTTGTGTGAAATGTCTCTTAGTTAAGCAGAAAAGCCACCCAGTGACACAGCTTTGCTTACTTGTTCAAAGAAGTTGAGAAGGTTTTGTAGAGTCCCTTCCTGGCTCGGTGTGTGCTGAGCGTGGGGAGCAAGCAAAAGCAAATTATTCTGCTATAGCTGGTCAGCAATATAAAATTAATATACAACTAAATGAATATTTTCCTCTAGAAAAGATCTTATAAGCTTTTGCCTTTTCTTTGTTCAGGTACCAGTTAAAAGGGTCTGATAAAAATGGACATTGGGAATGAGCAGCAGCTTTTTAAACCACCAGTCCGTCACAGCAACAGCTGAGGATGGTTCACTTCTGCATATTGCTTATTGTTTGTTCCAGACTAAAAACGTGGGTTATTTGGAAACCTGATCCGTATGAGCTCCAAATGCCCATGTGGGTGAGGAATTGCCCTTTATAAAGGGAACACAGCATTTCTTAACTCCTCTTCATGGATGTTAACCACTTCCTTCCCAGAACATTGTCATGACTTAGCTGACTTCTCTGATTTGCAGGTATGAAAAATAAGATTAAAATGAAGAGTACAAAACGCAAGAGTGAAATAATTTAAGGACAGAATTCTGGAAAAAAATGTTTCTGTAAAAATCCTTACCTTTTTGCTATTTAACTATAGAAAGCCATTGAAGGGCTGCTTCTTTTTTTGCTTGTTTTTGTTTGTTGGCTTTTTTGGTTGCTTGTTTGTTTTTTTGATAGTATCTTATGCTCGTTAGGTCAGTTTTGTTGATATTCATGTACCTATGTAATCATTCCAAGGGCCCAAGAAAAGTAATAATAAGTAATTCTGTAAATAATATGACAACATCTTATTATCTAAGGCATATATGGAAAATTATTATAGATGACAAAATGTATTTAGGGGGAAATTAGCTAAGCAAATACATGAAGAATGAGGCAGTAGACAGTGCATAACCCATTAGCTTAATTCCTATCTGTAAAAAAAGCAACCATAAACTGAGTAAGCTTGGTTAGAAAGTTTCTTTCCCTTGTAAACTTTCATTTCTTTCCAAGGAAGTGATCTCTAACAGGTCATTTATTTCATAATGTGTCTGCAGTAGAGTTTTCCCCCTTTCCTTTGAAATCGCTAGATATAGCCATGGTGAGAGTCAGTGAGCTGAAATAAACAAGCAACATCTCCCTTGTTAGAGCACTCTGGACCTGATTTTTTTCCACTTACTTTGGTTGGAGTTGTGAGGAGGTATGTTGCTTGGAAATAAAATTCAATAGTACTGACCTTTTAGGACAAACTTCAGGCACATTTGTATCATGGCATTAATTCCTGCCGCCTCTTAACAGTTGTTTTTGTAAAGATCTTCTGTCAAATAGCAGTTAACTACTCTTCATGTCTGCCAATCTCCCTCCCTGAAAGGAGTGCTGCAATTATTAACTGATGACTGCCTGAAAAGGTAAAAACAATAATGTGATAAGCTAATTATTGTGCATGTAAGAGTAATTCAGGTTGCAGCCTCTACTGCTCTGATCTAAGCTCCATAGTTCTCTGATATATATAAATATTGCTTACTCATTTTCTAGTTGAGAAATAGAGGAAGAGAGAGGTTGCATTATTTGTCCCATGCAATACAATGAGTTCTTGACAGGGATGAGAATGGAAAGCACAGACTTGCCTATCCAATCTTCAGCCCTTGCTGCTTTCCTGAACATGCTCTCCCAAAGGATGAGTCCTATGAATGTGCCCAATAATAATGGCTAATAAATGGTTGCAAAATTCACGGAAGTTGGTGGACTGATATTGCAATCCCTCGGAGAAAGAGAAGCTAAATACTCTTCCATTCAGGGAGAGCTGGAATAGTAGATGATACTGCCCAAAATCACAGGAGTAACAGGAAAAATAAAGAAGCCCATACAAAATGGCAAATAGGAAAAAACCCCAACACCCCAACACATAAAGGGCATGGAATGTCACTAGAGGACTGTCACTGGAGGAGGACCTGCATCTTGAGGTTTTTTTCATTAAGAACTGGTATAATTAATTTAAATTTAGCAGAGTTTCATGGAAAAAAAGAGTTTCACATGGGAAATACGGCTCATTTTCATATTACTGGGATTTTGATAAATAAAGTTCAATTGTATATCGATCATGGTGAAAGAAGTGGCTTGTTTTCAGCTCTGTATCCGGAGGTGGGGACTGGCTGCACAAGAGTGAGGGCAAGAGATTCACTATATTAAGGAAACACATTGTCCAGGTACATTTCTTTTACAAGTGTCATGACAACTAAACAGAGGCACTAAACAGTGAGCGTTTCTTCACAGCCGTTACCACACCAAACACTGGCTGGGCACAGTCTGTGCTCTGCAGTACCACCTATTTTAGGATAGACTGATTGCCTTTCCTCATCCTCTGTAACTGCATTTGGGAGCAATAAATAAGTATGAATGTGTAACATTGCCATAAAATTAAGCTTCTAGATATCATGCACCGTGTTCTTTAAGTCACGGTAAAAATACAATTTAATGTAAATATTGAATAATACTCTGAAGCATGTTAATACAAAAGTTTGGTTGATTCAATGTTGGTTGAAACATCATGACAGGATAGTTATGCAGTATGCCCAGAAATATCCCATAAATGACAACAGTAGAATTAGCAACCTGTGATAGAGTATTTAAAAATATCATAGTTGTGAAGGTTAGGGGGAAGAATTCTGCTTACCCTTTGGGCTTTATGTTGTCCTCAAAGTCATATTCTGATGCTGCTGTCTTAGTCAACACTGGTCTCTGCCTAAACTACTTATCTCGCAGAATTGAAACAGTCTGTGACCTCACCTCGGAATACTTTTGTTCATCTGAAAATGTGCATCCAGAATGAAGAAAGAGAAATAAACCATAAATAAATGACATCATCCTTGCTTTACATAATATATTCTGTTAGTGTGTAATAATTAACAATTACTAAGGGGCAAAAGAAAACTAATCCATTCCTTGGAAAGTGAAGTGCTGTAATGACAAACTTTCTGAGCAACCTCGGCTGTCCCAGTGCATTCCAGGCAAGATGAACAGTTTCAGAGACAGCAAGGGATCAGGTTATACTGGAACGATGTGCTACAAGACCTGCACTTTGAACTGCATCCAGGAGTGAGTAAGTCATCAAGGTAGCTGCTGAGGAGCTGGTGAAAATGTTCCTACCAGTTCAACTGTTCTAGCTGAGGGGTGGCCAGATTCAGCTCAAGCTGAATTATCTAAAATACGTAAGGATTTTGGTACACATTACCCAATTTCTACCGTTTTCACCAAATTAAGAGTTGGAAAGTTATTTATCAGGTAAACTACCTTGAGGATGAAAAATGCTTCATAAATGACAGTGAGCATTACATGATTAGTGAATAAATAAAATTTAAGATTTTTTTTGTGCTCCTGAAACTTGTTTTCAAAGAGCAGAGATAATCACACCTGTAGTTCTTCTCCAGTGTTCAGTGTTCCACCATGTCTTACAGCTGCACAGAAAACACAGCTCTGCACACCAGAATTTTTATGAGGATGCTGTAAGAAACTTTATTCCACATTCTGTTATTACTAATCCCACTGTAAAGCTGCAAACCCGTCTGGAGCTTCTTTACTCTTAGCTATAGTGAAATGATTGATGGTAAAATTTGCTCTCTAAGCATTTGTGATGTCTAGTTTGCAATATTGGGTGATATCTGTATCTTCTGTTTCAACATCTTTGCTTCTATTCTGTACATGACTTGAATATTTTTACTCATATGTGTGTCAAATGAAACCCAAAGGATGTTTCAGTCTGTCTTACTCCAAATTTCATTCAGCACTCACCTCTCTATTTCACCCTCGCAGGGATTTGGGAAAAAGTGTTTAACAGCCCCCACCTCTTGACTTTTATTTGATCCTGGTAGGTCTCTCCACACATCCCGGGACAACCTGCAAACTCCAGGGTGTTGATTCCTCTGCTGTTTCTGTAGTTGTGTTAATTTCACTACTAGCACCAGGTGAAGGGTTTGTGACTGGTTAAACTCTGCATTGTACAGTGAGGGTGAGTGAAATCTAACAAGGCAATGGAGTGATCTTGAAGTATTTGTGAAAAAATTAGTAAGAGCAAGATTTTTTCAGAGCATATAATTAAAATGTTCTGTTGCCATTTATATATATATGTATATGTATACTTATATGTATATGTATTAAAAACGATTGTCCTATTTTTCTTCTTTAGGAATTTTTACTGGATTTTTAAGTTGCACACAAGCGTTCAAAGAAATTAAAATATCCAGAAATGTGGTTTTCCATGTCATGTATTCAGGCATGTCTAATAAATATTGTTTGAAGTCTCCTACCATATCTGACTTTTCAATTGAGATTAAATTATATTTTTAGCATTTCTCTGGTTATCTGGTACACAGAACATAACCCAGTCTAATGTAAAATGACAAATCTTATTCATAAAAAAGAATAAAGAACAGAGACATAGGTAAACATCATACAGCTTCTGGGAAATTGCATTTCTGAAGTGAGAGAAATTCTAATGGAGCCCACGTACAGTGATTGTGAATCCTGCTGCTGGAAACTTCTTCTTGGTTTCTTTATTTGTACACCATAAATTCTATTTCTTCAAGATGTTTTAAAAGAATGGATTTGTGATTATTTCCGTCATCTCCTGTGTTTCAAACTTCTGTCTCCATGCTGCAGTCAAATTCTTATGTCCTAATAACCCAGGAATAAATTTGAAGGTACTTCAAATATGTTTTATTTGAGAGGAAATATGTACTGTAAGACATGAAGTGTTTTTCAGCCTAGTCCTTTGATAGTCTGATGTGCCATAAATCATACAGTGTGTTAGCTATAAATATAACATGCAGTTTGGCAGCTTTGTTTGATTTTGGTTCCCTAAATGATTCTGAAGGAATAAAAAGAATACATTTAGACAGGAGTAAGAAACTCCAGCCTTTTATTTGCCACACTTTTGAGAAGGTAAATTGTGTTTCTTAATGAACAACTTTAGGAAAATCAGCAATGAGGAACCTTTCAATTCTTTGACAAAATTTTAGACCTCATTAGCAAAATCCTTTGCCACTCCATTAGTCACAGGTAAAATCCCAGGCTAAAAGGGCTCACTGTTCCCTGATGTAAAAGGTAGTTCAATTCTGACTGATTTTTATTCTTTTCAGTTTTAGCTGAAACATTGAAACTCAGAAACGTTGACAAGGTCAGTGGCGTGCTTTAACTGGGTACAGCTCAGTCATGCAATTGTATGTGTATTCCAATTCACAAATTGCTTGCAAAACTTGATCTCCTAAGACTCTTCAGAGGCAGTCAGCCCACGTGGTGAAATATTCTCTGAAGTCACTTAAAACATGATGGTCACATTAAATGAAATAAAAAGCAAGCATCAGCAGTCTTGTCATCTGTAAGAACACAGGTTATCTGACGTTCAGAAGCATGTTGTGTAACAACCAACATCAATGCTCAGCCTTAGTATGGCTGCAGCTGAAGTCAAAGCAAATTGAATGGAAGCGAGATCAGCTAGGGAGTTTATTTTATGTAAAATATAAACATGTTAACAGGAGAAAATACTGTTTTCTTATGTTACAACCTTAATAACCAACATGATTTTTATCTTACAGTTCTGCAGGTGGCGCAGGGTTCAATTACATGTACATGATGATTAAAAAGAGCAGATATTCACCTATGCACATACACTGAGTATTGTATGCTGTACTAGAAATCCAGTATTTTTATATGTCCCCAATTGTGTGCCTCATAATTTTACTACCTCTTATTCCATTTAAAAAACTAGCACAAAATTTTAAGTAGTTTTATTATGATTGCATCATTTTGACAAGGTAGAGAGGGACTATATATTTACAAACAGATACACATATTCAAAGCCTCTGAAAAAAACCAACCCTTTCCATATTTCATCCTCTTCTTTCTTCTTCCTCCTACCCTAGAGTCATACAGGATGTGGTGGCTTTACTCCTAAAGCATCATGATAAGTTATGGAGTTTGTGTTAGGTGTTTTCTAATGAAAGCCACTGAGACTGGAAAACTGTCTCCAGGAAAAACACTGGAGCCTATAACATGGCTGCCCTGATGTTGCTCCTGCTGTTAGAATGAGAGTTGAGAGAGGACTAGGAAACAATTTAGCATGTGGACAGAGTCTGGTGTGGGACATTTCAAACATGAACACCATTGCAAATACAAAGCTGAGGTTTAAGCTCAGCCTCTTCAAGGAATATATACCTATTAATAAGATTCTGGGGAGCAGGGACAGAGGGGTTGCAAATACTCATTAATTATCTACTGCAGCAAGCAACATGTTTTGGTGAACTGCAAGACGTCTTCACAAAGGGCTTACTCCTGCCACTTTGGAACCCTACAAGAAGGGTCAGGATTATCTAGAGGATGGAGGTTAGGAAGCTGCATGTCAGTCCAGCTTCTCCCACAGACCCACTATGCTATTGCAGAAAAGTTACTTATTCTTTCATATTCTTACATACAGTGAAGTTGCCACCTGCAACAGCCTTCATCAGAAACATTAGGCTGTTTGTTAAATTGACTGCTGTGAATGGCACACAGAAGTTAATTTATTTTACACAGTACAATAGTCCCAGTCTTGATAACCAAGTGAAACAGAATTTATTAAAGAATTATAGCAACTCTGAGACCATGAATAAAGGGAGTTATTTGCAGTTTCATAATAAATCAGTCAGGCAAAGCCAGCAAGCAAACCTCCTAGAGGGTAAAGAATCGTTAGTATGTAAAATGGTGTGGCCTTAGCCAGATGATCCCATCAGGTGGGCACATACCTCCCGATAGGTGTTATTTGACCCTGTGTGCAAAAGAAGTGTGTTATCTGAATAAATCTTGTAGACAGGTTCAAGCAATCTCTTTGAAGTAATGCATATTAACTGGAAAGAAATTAAATGAGTGTCTATCAAGGCTCGCCAAGGGCTATTTACATAGTAAGGGCCATGTTCAATTGAGAAGAAACACCTCAGTATCAGAACAGATGCAACAAGAAAAAGTCCTGGTCTTTTCATTGATCAAAGAAAATACAATATCTAAAGCACTGGGAATAACCCTTGCATTAACAACACAGAAACTCAATGACTTTCTGATATGGACACCACAGACGCTGTCCTCTAAAAACCATAATTTTACACCAGCACTTATCTTACTTCATTATCTCTTTGCTTTATATTGGCCCAAGTGCAGAGAAGAAAGATGCAAAAATTTGCTCTCCTTGCCAGCATGCACACAGTGGCCAAGAATAAATGTGGCTCGTCAGATTATTCACACTTGAGACTGAACAGAGCACTGATAAAAAGGCAAAGAGAATGATACCTGTAGTATCAGCTGATTGACAGTTGACTCTGTGTTTGGTAAAAGAGAATTTTACCAAAATTCTCTTTTAGAATTCTCCTTTAAGAACTGGAACTTTCCTAAATTCTAGTTATTGATAACTGTGTCACAGATTGAAGTATTATAGTCATCCTCATATGGGTCAGCAGGCAGAAAGCAAAAGAGGCTGTGAAATGTGTACTGAGAGTGCCGCAAGTCAGGTACACACTGATGCGTGCAGCAGACACAAAGTAAATGCTGCATCCTTTTTATAAATGAACAAATATGCATGAAAATGCTTGGGCTTTCCAAATTTACAACTGAACTAGAACTACAAGCCTAAAAATGGAAATTGAGTTGTAACTAGAGATTCTGGATCACAAGCAAACAGCTGCAAAAGCAGCAAGACAAAGGTAAAATGTTAAGCTGATTGGAATTTCACAAGATTGATGTTGCTTAAAGTGCTTGGGTTGATTACATTTAAAAAAACAAAAGTTCATAAAAATTAAAGCAAAACAATATTATCCACATAAGTTATTATACAAATACAGTAACAGACCAACAAAAGAAAAATAAATTAAAACAAACCCTTCTAAAAGATGCTAGCAAAAAACAGGTACACAGTCAAAACTTGTTAAAATTTCTAGTACTCATTCAGCTGTAAGACACTGCTCACAACTATCAGCCACATGCAGCAAAAAAGAGATAAAACAAGAAGGGTCTGCTGCTGAGAGGCATCAAATCCCTGGCAGCTGCAAGCTGTCAGCTCAGGTGCCAACTACATGATGCTGGAACAGATGAGTGACTGAAATGTAATGTCTGAAGATAAAAGACGGGTTGTGGTATCACTTTAGGACCCATCATGTAAGGTGAATTTCAGTTTAATTTTGTTAGGTCTTTAATATCTTTATTAAACCTGATATGAAGGAAACTCCTACTGCTTCATTTTCTTTACTCCAACTGCTAAAGGAACAAGACTTTTTATACATTATCAGGTACTCTGAGGTAACTAAACTGTTAAAATAGAATTGACAGGAGTAATTTTGGGACTTAATTTCGAAGGTGTTCTGTTTCACTGGTATGGCTTTTCCATCACTCTGCTCTTCTGCCTCCCTCTGCTATGTCCCCAAATTAGAAATTCCATAAAATCCCGACAGCCTATTCTGGGAAACATAAAATTTGAGTTCTGAGCTCATCCTCTAAGATAACTGATTCATCAGCACTGCACTGCTGTGAAAACACAGCACAAGACAAAAATGTTCATTTTTCTAAGTAGAGAACATAGTAATAAGATTTATAAATGGACAATGCATCTTAGCAACAGTGTGGGAAACAACTGGAAAACTTCAATTGTTGTTAGACCTAATATACCTAGAACCTGACACCATAAAATATAGTCATTTTAGGGAAGTACAGAATACTATTAGACACCTGTGCTAGCATTTTGTTTTCTAGCTGGTAGCTGAAAAGCTTTTATTATCTTAGGTATTTTTCCATTCTTTCATAAGGGACAGAAAATCTATGCATAAGCATAAGAGAAAAGGGATTATGCTTTATTTAATCAACTAAAATATTTTACACCAGATGATTGTTCCTGTGGAGATCCCAATCCTGCAAAACTTGTGTGAATGTGCTTAATTTGACAAAGAGGAGTTCCTCTGCCTAGACTGGCACTATTCATACAGCTGTTACAGACAGCTTTTGGACTGAAGTCAAGACATTCATCACACTGGAGACTGGATCCAATTTATAGAATTGTGACTGCAATTTTTTTAATCAAAAGAAAACGCTCCTTAGTTTAGCTAATGTGAGTATAAAGTATGTATTCCATAATTTTTCAGAGCTGATGTCAGACTACTGATGTTGGACTTGTGCAATACTAGTGCTGTGATCTTTTCATGGCCTAGCATGAATTAAAAATGCTTTTTCATACTTTATGAAATGGCTTATTCTAGTAATTTTACTCTCAATAATGATCTGTATGTTTTACAATCTAAGGCTGTCTTGCAGTGGAGAAAACCAGAGATTATTATCCTGTACTTTAGCATTTAAATATTAATTCATGCTATTAACATTCAAAAACCAATTTTCATGTAAGTCAATTGAAATAGGGAAAATGTTTCTTAAAATTGAACTGATTTTAAAATTATTTTTATGAGAAATTACTTTTCATATAAACATGAGTCCTGAAGATTCAAACGATACCTTAAGAATATCTGTTTTGTTGAATCTTTTAAAACTACAGAACACCCTAAGAATGTTCAGCAGTAGACTGCGAAATACAGACCTTTGGACCAGCACTGGTTAATGCTGATCTAGAAAGTGATTTCATTGACAGTGAGGAAACCTTATCCATTTTAAAAGGCCAGTAATTATTGTATTTTTATACGGAAATTCTGAATGCTTATAAATAAATCAACTAAAGAGGGATTTGCAGGTTTAGCTTTACAGTGGAAAAGCTCCTGGGTCTCAGCGGGAGTTGAAGTCTCCTGTAAGATGCCTATCTTCTGTATTAGAGACAGAACATTTCATTCTAACATCTACAAAAGAACAAGAGCTGCATCCTAATTATGCTTGTCTTGAGCCTGCATACCAGCCTTCGTTCATGTGAGCGATCTCTGCAGACCACTACTATCATTCACTTAAGTAAGTCCTCTAAGGTTACATTCTATGTCTGTTTTCTTGCATCAGTACAATAACATGATAAATCACAAATAATCTTAGCTGAAAAGCCCATTTCTGTTTCTCATTCAGTGTAAAGTGCTACATTGCCTTAGTTTACAAAATGTCCATTGGTAAATCCAACTGAGCTTCAGATGATGTTACAGTAGAAGCTACTTCATTTTCACCCTTATTTCACAAAAGATATTTCACATTCACAGTAGAGTACAATGAAAACATGATTCTCTTTCCTACAGAAGACTAAAATATGACATGTAGCTGCACTTCAACAGCCATTTCTTGAAATGGAGTGTTGGCCATAAAGTGTCAGGCAGGCTTCTTAAAGAAAAGGACCAAAACCAACATTGTCTAATAAATACATAATGAGTGAATAAAATATAACAGGTAGAAATAGATTTTGTGAGATGAGAATATTTCCTTACTAGAACCAATTGTCAGCCCCCATGAAGACAAGAAGAGTGTTTTTGCTGTTGATGTCACTGGAATAGGACTTTGGCTACTGAAGTTCAAGAATTGTATAATGGAGTGAAAGTGTCAAACTGAACAAGGTAGTTACCCAGCATTACCACTGACTCAAGCCACTATCAATCCCTTCTCATACCCTATTGATACTTTCTTCTACATTTATTCTTTGCCAAATTCAGGTATTCAGGTGAATTCGGAAATTTTATTAGCCAGTGCATGACAAGTGCCAGCCCAATCCACCCAGGAAAATCACAAACTAAGACTTTCGTACTAGTTTTGAAATCATGCACTCCAGCTCCCTATCTGTTTCTGTGGTGACAAAACACTGTCAAATATGACCAAAATGTTGAGGATGATATATACATGATAGCATGTAAATTAGTGGTTGCTATGTATTATGTTTCCAAGAAATGGACTCTGTCTTGAGAAATGGAAATGGGAACTACAGATACTTAGAAAATTGCAGGATCAAGCTGTGTTTTTATGTACAAACAACACTTATTTAAATGACTGGATAATTTCAGTCCTGATGGATATGTTACATGTGAGCAGCGTTGCAATCTTTGCAAACTCAATCAAAGTAAACAATCTATATCATTTAAACAAAAAGGTAAGATCAATCTTTATAAACGTAATTTATCTCTGTATCATATGTGTCATCTTACTCCCTTTATTCCAGTGCTCTGTAAGTTCTGAAATCTCACCTCATCTGTATTACTTCATGACGAAGTGACTGAACATACAGAACTACTTAGTTCCAGTGTAATTTAAATCCCTCTATGTGAATTTTAGGTCTCTGGTTACACACTGAAAGTTTTTAACAACCAAAATTGAAATGATTTTGGAAGAATATCTTTTCTGCAGCAGAGTAACAAGTAAAAAAATCCCCTATACAACCACAACTCCAATCATCACGAAATTGATTTTTTTCCTTGCACTTAAAAGGGGTAAGTATATGTCAGGATGTATTTAAAGGAATGCTTTGTAAATCAACACACTCCAAAACCATTTAGAAAGTTTTAAATAATTTTGCCCTAAATGTAATGAACACTTCAATATAAAATACTACTCTAGCTGGATTGGGTTTAACAGTTGACATCCAAACCTTATGGTCTGTAAATGTTAGTCCATATAAATTCCACTAAAATCTGACTTCAATTAGCTCTTCAATCAGACTTAAAAACTACAAACAACCCCCCCCTCTAAAACAAAGTTCTGAATGTCAAAAATGGATGGTTATAGTCGACATTACATAGACTATTGAATAGGAGACAGAGTGTATCGTTGCTCAACCATCCGAGATGTGGTCTGTGTAGAAGTCAGTTCAGGGGAGCCATCACCTTCTTTTGCGTGCAGCATCATTGTGCGCAATTATCACAGTTTGCCAAGTCATTCTCTTGACTGATAGAATAAAATATAGCCAGACTCTGAATTTTTTGATATATCAGATGTCAGACCGTAGAATTCTTCAATAGCTTGAGCATCTATTTTCTGCAAAATAATTTTTTTTAATATGCTGTTAGATAAAACAAATACCAAACACAGATTAAATGACTGCATGAACAGAAATAACAAATTCAATTATTTGTGTAGAGGTAGCAATTAGCGAATTCTGTTTGCAATTTAAGCAGTGAAAGGGTAATGTTTAGGGGCTGAACCTTGCTGATCTCACTCATGAAAGTCATAGGCCTGTTTCTGTCACCGAACCTAACTGAATTAGGCTTTCTCCAATAACAAAGAGACTCCTTGGAATGCAGTAATGAACACTGTTAAAACACATAAATGTGACCATGTGATCCTCTCTTTCTCAAATTTCCAGAAACCTTCTTCAAGACATGCCCCATCCAGCATCTCAGTGTTTACTTTCCTTACCTCTTGGGAAATCAGACTCGAGACCTTAGTTTTGCCAATGACGTAAAGGGTTTGCATAAGAATGCATTTCAGAATCCTTAGATAAAATCTGTAATAGCTGTGGGACAGGTTCTACTCTAATCTACATTCGGGCAATCCCAGATCAACAACACAATTCAGACTTTCTTGTAACTTCCCTATTTTTCAAAATTGAAAACTCCATAGTAATGCTAGCTTTACCTAGTTCAATTTTGCCAAGTGATAAGGTTTTAATGAGTTAAATTGATTTTATTAGATACAGAAAACATTCAAAATTGAACTCTTAAAGTCTGGTATTAAAAACATTTGATGTTGCTGTAAAATTTAAAAAAAACCCTCTGACATTAACAGAGCACTAACTACAGGATTAATAATTTTGTTTACAATCTTTCTTCCTAACAGAATTGAACTAAATATTACATTATAACCAAACCGTGGCTTTGCAGTTCTACCCGTCTCTACCTGGTTCTGGATCAGAATCTTAACCCCAAGTAGAGAAGCAAACATAAACACAGAAGTTGTGCTCATGACCTTCAGCATACTTACCTCTACAATGTCATCATCAAACAAGAGCCAAAATCCATGACTTTTCACAATAGTAATGTAATGCCCCCGATTCGGTCCACTAGAAAGCAAAACAAAAATCCAAACCACAAAATATTAGAAAATACTACTGAGTCCGTTTTGATAAGTAACATTTCTTTATGAATGCAGAATTATAATTAAACCTTATGAAAAACATAGTCAACCCACCTGTGGTGGTACACTAGACATTTAGTCCTTTCACCTTTTCATTAACTTGTTGCAAAGCTCATCAGCTGAAAGCTAAAGGTGTTGTTTTCACCTGTGCCAGGACCATTTGCAAATTAACCTATACAACACTTAACAAGTTGCTCATGGTAGGCATAAAATATTTTTAAAACTTTATGAATTAAGTATAGGGGGGGAAATTGACTAAGGTGATCTGTTGTGGGGCCTACATGCTGACAGCCTCTGGCCCTCACAGAGTCCTGGCTCCCAACTTTTTAAAGTGGTCTCATGAGGAAGAAGACAGTTTCATCAATTTAAACCAAACTTTTGACTTTTGGAGACCTAAGACATTATTTCTTAAACAAGTACTGATTTACTATTAGGGAGGTTGGCTTAAAGGTTCAGCCCAAGACACAAGCAAGTCAGGGCAGCAGCAGGGTTTAAGCCCTGCCTCCCACTCTCCCCACATTTTGTCAGGGATGCCCCTGCTCTTGGCAAACATCTAGCAATAGCTTGTGATACACATAAAAAGTACATTACCTTCCACAGTGAACAACAACAGCTACCAAGTCGTACATTCGATCTAAGTTGATGGCATCGCCAGATGTGTTGAAGAGACGTAACTCCAGAGGAAATACTACACGGTAAGACAGCTTAGTATATCTGTGCAATTGCTCCATATACTTGAATCTCTTGAGGTGTAAGGCAAGAATCATTGGCAGTTTTTTTACTCTCATCCTGTGAAACCATTAAGAATGCATAGGATAAAAACCTGACCAGTTCAAAGCCATTCTCTCTTCCCTTAATAAGCTAATGTTTGCAGTATAAAAGCACTTTGTAAGTAACTATAGTCAACTAGCAGTAGCTTCGAGACTAAGACACATGTCTTCAAATCTGTCTGCAGGTTCTCTGGTCCACACAGAGAATACATTTGGGATGTAAGGTTTCTAGGTATCTAAACGAAATAAATATCAAGGAGGAAGTTTGTCAGAGCCCAGAAGGGACATGGTGAAACAGTCTGCTCTTTGCTTACCTCTTCTGTGCCTCTTGTTTACTGCAGCAAGTTTCACAGTAGTACTTCTGTTCACTACATAGTGTCTCTGTGTTACTGAAGTCTCTGTAAATAAATACAGTCATCAGTTCTTTAAGGATATACATTTGCCCCACTTGAGATGATGAACCAGAACCCAAAAGACACACAGGATCAAATCTTCACCCATTCCAGTTTTCTAAAGCATCTGAAGCACCTGTACTGCAGTTTGCAAATGGACTTAGGGTATCTGGCTGCTATGACAAGTTATATTAGGAGCTGAGGCCCTCCATATGATACTAAATGGAGGGTCAGGTATGCCAAAAGGGGACCTATATTTGGTCTCTCACACATAAAGGGTATACCCAGGCTTGGGTATAGCCACTCAATCAATTCAGTTTCTTTTCAAATTATTTGCAGAATGAAGCAACTTCACGTGCACTTCTGTCATCCCCAAATATTTTGCATTTTATGGAGTTCTTCTGTAAGATAGGTTTGAATTGTCTTACACAGAAGAAATAAATTGAGTTTCCTGCATCCTCCAACCTTTGGAACAATCATCCTGATGTTTTTAGATTATACCTTTTCATTTTCTAAAAAAGGAAAGAGGCAGCTGGTATAGAAAATTTTGTAAATCCTGATCAACTAAATACACTCAGATATTTCTGGATTGAGCTTTTGAAGTGACAAAAGCAAAGGAAGGCTGGCTTGAGAGCATCTTTCAGTTCACAGAAAAGATTTGTTGGAAGTCACAGTGCTGATACGCTTTGGAGCGGAACTTTAGGTACTTAAAAACATTTAATTGTGAAAAAAAACCCCGGTAATTATTTTTGTCACCTCTTGTGTTACATTGCAGCTGAGCAGGTGTTTTGAGAACTGTAAATGCAGATACAAGCACCTATCTTCCATTTTAAATACATGGGTTTTCTTGTGACTTTGGGCCTTAAATAGATATATCAGAATTACAGAACTGTCTTATTGATTGCCCCTACCTTGCACCTGACAGGCTTCGAAACTCCAGGCAAATTCAGACCCATTCAGACCCAAATAAATTCCATTCTACCATTGCAGTTCACATTCATGGAGGCTGAAGCCACACTGCCTGCAACTTCAGCCTGCTCTCACAGTAGGCAGCACCACAATTGTCTTGCAGGGCAAAGGGACGACTCTGGATGATTATTTCTTCCTGACATCATCACTACAGGGGTAGATGGGATATAGTTTGCTAGGGCATAGATATTAGAAGTTAATTACATAACTTCATAAAAGTTTAAGGTTGACAGAGCATGACGAAGCACTTCATATGACTGCCTAATATTTTTAATAACTGAGAATATTTTTACTGATTTATTTTCTGTATGTGATCTTAACACTGATGAGAAAGTGCTGAAATTTAGGACAAATACATCTTTTGAAAGATTAGTTACAGCTAAACTTTGATCACAAGTATAATTTTTTTATCTGAAAGAAAAATAAAGCATTATCACTGGGAAGGATTTGCTTCAGTGGTAAACTCTGATCTCAAATACCTGATTTCACATTTGAATTTAAACACAGAATTAACTGAATTTAGCCAATTCCTCTGAAAAACATGCTAACCTTTCAGGTTAAGTGAAGAGCTGACACTTTAGAAAACATCAGAGTTAAATGTGAAGGGAAGACTCAATAGAATATGCCTATGAAAGCTTTAGGTCTGCTGTTCGAGAAAGAGTTTGATGTTTATTTTCAAAGCCTAAAGCCTCAATTTTAAAAAAAGCAAACAAATTTGGGGAATTTATTAGTTTTCTTCCCACCTCAAAGTGAAGCAATGGAAATAATATTTTTTTTAACATGGAGAAACATGTGCAGATGGCAGAAATTTGATAGATATTGGTTTGTTCTATGCCAAGTCTCCCATGAAAGTTAATTAAACTCTAAGAGTTTCTGAATTCCTTTTAAAATGTACTAGTTATCCTGATGCTATTAATATCTATTATTAGTATTATTAGTAGTAGTAGTAGTATTTATTTATTTATTAGTAGCATTATGGTATCTATTACTAGTAGTATTAGAAAAAAATATTTCACTGAAAGAATGGTTAGGCATTAAAATAACTGCAACTTCAGCAACTCTTTCAGCAATCGAGAATTTCCAGCATGGCACTTAACAGATGTTGAACAGTTAAAAACAACAAATCATTGACTGGAGTCCACAAAGTCTGCATGTGCAGGAGCCACAGCCTTGCAGAACTCTTCTCTAGACATGCAAAACTAGTTTCAAGATATGTCTGACTCTCTCCTATTCCATTAATAGTCCAATCTGCATTTCGCTTATATGTTATTTTAGTAAGGCAAAGAAATTTTTAAATACAACTGCTTAAGCTGCACTAACTTGTCATTGACCTTGTGCTTCTACAGCCTCTCTGCTACAGTGTGTGAAAGATGCTTTCTATTGTTTATATTAATAAATAACATTAATATTGTGTTTTAAGATATGAGAGAATTCTTAGTGTAATATAAATGCACACAAGTCAGGATCAAACTGACTGGCAAACTTTGCAACTCCTAGTGGAAATAAAAACAATGGATATGTACTATATTTGTTATTGGACTTTTATAGCTTCAGGCCCAACTGTCTATCTTGTGGATTTAGACTATGCCAGAGGCTTGTATTCTTTCTATTCTTTGGACATCTTGAGCACATAAGGACATTTTGAAAAACTACAGAAATAAAAGAACATTCATCTGTAGTGGAAAAGAGATTCATTACACTTAAATGTTATCTTGTACAGCTTTTCTGTATTTTACCTTTTAAATGCAGCAGCACTTAAAGCTATTAAGACACAGCAAAGCAGTTGTTAAAAAAAAGGAAACAACAAAGATTCCAAAAAGAGCAATAACTTGGATGTTCCTATTGAAAGAAACCACAAAAGCACTTACATTTTGCATAATAATGCATAATACCAGACTGCAATGAGAGCAAATCCATATTCTAACAGAAAAAATGCTTTCTAAACAGAGGTAGAAATGCTGCTAATGTAAAACACAATCAGAAGAGATGAGACGTGATGACTCTCCTCCTGTTCAATCTGTAAATAGTGGCCTGTACCTCCCACTCCAAGAAATAAAAAATTGGGATTTTCCTTTCCTTTATTTCCAAAAGGAGCAACGGGTGAACTTCAAAATGCATGTTATACTGTTGGAGTAAAGACAGATACTACACTGGAATGTGTAAAGAAACTTAGGGCATCCATTCTTCTCAGGATTGTATAGATCTCTGTTGGAATATTATGCCTTGTTCTAGACAGCAGCACTTCAAGATTGAGTTCAAGAGAGAAGTTCAGTTGGAGAGAAGGCTGAAGAGTAATGAATATTTGTAGAGACCCAGAGAAGATAGCCGGAGAAGGAGAGGTTGAATGACCTTAGGCTGTTTAAATTTTTAAAAAGTGATTACATTCTTCCTGTTAGTAAAATGCTACTGCTAAGGGGAATGGGGGCAACCCCTGGTTTATATCTAGAGTCCCCAGGGCAAGTAGAAATAGGCTTGGTCTGAGACACCAAAGATTCATATTACACAGCAGGAAAAAACTTAGTAGTAAGAACAGGAAGGACTGGGACAGACAACCAAGATACTACGGCTAAAAAATCTTCTGGAACAGGTTGGATAAGCATCCTGTCTGACATGGAGATAGGGGCTAACTTCTTTGGAGTCTCTTTCAACTCCACCATTCACTTGTTGGTTGCAGTTGTGCAGATGCAGTTCTTCCACATCTTAAGCTACAGACACCGTCAGTTCAGTAAAAGAAATGCTATTGGTATTTTTACTGAAATACTTACTCTGCCTTTACATAAAATGACCATTCCCAACTGTAGTGGGTTGACCCTGAATTGACAGGCAACCTTTTACACCAATAACGCTTCTCTAAATTCCATATTTAAACCGCGCGGGAAGGCGGGATTTAGCCTTCCTTTCCAGCTAGCCTGCCGAAAGGTGGGGGGGTGGCCTCGGCCTCCAGGCCTTGCCAGGCCGGGCCAGGGTCTCTGCCCCCCCCCTTCTCCCAGCGCCACGGTATGGACCCTGGGTTGTTAGGGGGGAGCTATCCCTGAGCTGCAGATGCGGCTGAAGCCATCTGAGTGGCTTTTTGGGACCGGCAGGACCCTCTCCTCACCACACTACTGCACCATGCTGAGTCAGCGAGAGCCAGAGGAAGCCTCCTGCCTGCAGCCAGTGCATTTTGCTCCGAACTGAAGAGGATGCCGTGCGGCCAGCAGCGCAGAGAGAGAGAGCGGAGGTCCCTCTCCACCGTGGAGCCAAGCAGTATCATGGCGGTTTCGGAGCCAGAGAAAGAAAGTGAGTCACGTCACGTGGGACGGAGCTAAGATGGCTTCGGAGGAGAAGAGAGGGCGGTGCCGCGCTACCCACGCGCAGTTTAAAATACCTCTATCATGCCGTGGTAAAGAACTGTAATATCGAACTGTGCATTTCTTTAAACCATTTAAAGTACATAGGGGCATGGACATTCATGTGTGGCCCGTGAAGGCTGTAAAAGTGCCCATGCCGGGCTGCTTAGAAGCAAAGAAAGAAAAAAGCTTTTAAGAGACTAGGGGCAAGAAAAAACCTTCGTGTTTAGGGCAACATAATTCATCCTTAATAACCCCATGTGATGATCTATGGCTTGCAGTGTAAAAGAACTGTGAGATTCATAGAAGAAATGTACTACACCACAGCAGGTTTTTTTTCTTCTGTCTTTTGAATCTGTTAATAAACTCATTAATAGTCTGTAAGTTGTGCCTGCTTTTGCTTTCTCCTAATTCTTATCTCACAAAAAAAGTAAGTATGTACTAGAATCTAAAGTTAAACCACTACACTTAATTGGTGTTTCTGCCCGGTTACCAAACTGAACCCGCAACACCAACAAAACATTTCCAAGAAGCTAAAAGATCAAGAATTTAAATTAAAAAATGGAGAAAGCTGAAGGACAGATGGTAACTTATATACAGCACCAGTTTCTAACAAGTTGACCAGCTTCAGCTGTAAGAAAAAGTCAGAGCTCAGTCTCCAGTACCACAAAACCAAATAACAACTCAGATTAGAAAGGACCTCAAAAGGCACTGCAGCATCCTTGCAGCTCAGTGGGATTTCAAATTGACTTTGAACACCATACGGAAAAGTAAGTAATACTGGCAAGTTCAGGGTAGTCGCTACCGTGAAGAACTCAAAAGTGTGCAAACAAAAGCCTGTAGTACCAATAATGATTCAACTACTGGTTACTACGAAGAGGCAAAGAGACTACAGGAGAAAAAGAGAATGCACTGCTTTCCAAAGCCTCTCTTTGATTTGCTCACTTTTTACAGAGAGGCTGGTTACTGCAATGTGGACTACTTGAGGGCTAAGGACTGCTACAGCATCCAGTGGGAGACAGAACAGAAGCTATTGGGATTTTCCCTTAATGGACTTTAAATTAGAATTAAATTAGCACTTTAAATTAGAACAGAAGTTATGTAGTACAGTTGTGGTATTCACAGAGAAGTCACTGCTTTCTGACTCAGGAAATAGTTAGTACCTCACATTCTTTCTGTAACTCTCACCTTGGCATGAGACACCAGGAAATCCCTCCTAGGCATTCCAGAATAACTGACAAATGCAGTTTCAACCTTGATAGCAGTTTTGGAGTTGGAATGAGTTTAACCAATTGATAATCATTACCTTAGGACAGCAACATATTGTCTTAAATATAGGTAGTGGGTTATTGCATTAATGCCAAAACTCTGGACATTTTAAATCTCCCAGAATAATCATGCATGCAAGACTGAAAATTGTTTTGACCTCTGAAGTAGAGATCTCTAGAGTTTTTAACTTTTAAGAATATACTAGGAGCAGAACTGAAATTTAGAATAAAAGACTTCACATAATTTTAGGTTGAAACATAGAATAAGAAATTTCTGATAGAAAAATAGATTTTTGAAATCTTTGGCCCTCTAGGGACTCTAGCACTCATTCTGCAAAACACACACTTAACTTTTAATATGCGTGTAAATCCTAATCAACAAAGCATTTGTGTAGAAGCTTAAAGATATGCACAATTAAGCCTCTGAAGCCAATTATTATTCTGCACCAATTCTTCCAGATGACAATGCAATCAATTATTTTCCCTGAAAATTGATTTATTTTCCTCTTTCAAATACATACATTGAAAGAGAAAGTGAGTAAAGCAAAGTACATTAATGTATATTTTGTCATTAGAGGAAACATCCATCTTAAAGTCTTTTTCTCTTGCTTAGGATAAGTTCAAATCCAAGTGTTATTCTACTTTTGTTTTCTATAACTACTAGACTTGAAAAATTTAGCAGTTAGAACTATCTGCCAAAAAGACACATTCATTTACCTTAGACAGTGTGTAATCGAAGTGTTCTGCTCCACATCAACAGAAAGGTCAAGAAAATCTTCATCTTTGCTACTAACCTGTTGCAAAAAACGTACATGTGAAACAGATGCCGTACATCTAAATGCTGTTTATGCCTTCAGCAAATGCTAAAGATATTTATTTCTGTAGAAATTTGCTCTTACACAAAAATAATTAATTTCAATGCTTTTAATGTTTTCTAGTTCAGTGTGACTAATGTTCACTGTGGTATTTATTAGTAATTCTACCAATCCATCTTTCATATAATTTAACTTCTGTCTATCCACTTATCCAATCCCACCAACGGTGGGGCACTAACAACAGCCTACTGTTCAGTAAAGGCGGACCATCATCCCCTATATTATCTGGGATTGGTGCATTACATAGGTTTCCTTGTTATGTAACACAGTCTACTTTCTTATTTTACCAGAAATTTGTTTACCCTTTGTATAACTTATTGCAATATATATTCGCATTTTATTCTTACATAATTATTTCCACTATTAAGGATACAATGAAGATAATTTCCTAATATGTTTCTGTTACAAAGTCATACTTAACCATGTTATGCTTTCTCTCTAGTGAGTATTCAAAAGGCTGGGTTTATACTTCTGGTTGACACAGCTACATTTCCCCATTGGATCTTGCTCCTGCTCTATATTTTGATTAAAAAACTAGAAGATTAAACGTAAAAATGGCTCAGTGACAATATTTTGCAAAATCATTTTGGTATTGCCAATCTTTTTTTGAGACAGAACAAGAGGAGAAAAATTATAATGAAGAGTTTTTATTTAAAAAATTTAAGTCCCAAGTATTTTCAGAATGACAGATCCTGATTTTTGCATTGAAGATTATTTTTCACTAAGTGTTCAGTCTCAAAGGTGAAGTAACGTTAACAAAAAACCCCATCCAAATGGCTAATTCTTGTAATACTTCAACTGAGTCAAAAGACTGCAAAATTACTTACTGTGTATGAACTCAGTCACATCCATAACAGTTTTTTTATAAAATGTTGTATAAACACCCCATATTTTGCCTCCTATGCATGTATTTCCCTGGAATAACTAAATCAGATGGGAGGATAGTGAAGTCCAAATCAAGAACTTCTGTGAGGGGAGGAATCCATTGTTCTGACAGAAGTCCCTCATGCTCAGATTTTTGCAATTGTGTGGATGTAATAGTTATGTACCACCATGAGGTTGTTTTTGTGTTATCTCAGAGATCCTATAAGCTTGGTAAAGGCAGGCCATATCAGACCTGAATGCAGGGAAACACCTTTAGCCAGATTAATTTTGATATTACCAAATATGTACAGAGGCATAAGGCACACCCAACTGAAATGAACACCAGTTCTTCAAACAAAAATCCTCCCTGAGACATGATTTGACCCACAGAGGACAGGAAACCACAAAACTCGCAGCAATCAACTGCAGTATAAATATACAGCTAAAATTTGAAAGATAAAGCAACAAAGCTTCAGAGAACATTGTGTCTCTACAGCTGGAACTAGAGTTCTGTCAGACACACTGAGTATCATGAGAAGTTAAACACTTGAAAAAGTCCTTGGCAAGTATAGTGCTTCATCTGAATGCCTCAAAGAAGCTAGGAATTCTGTTATTGATTTCTGCACATCAAATATTTACTGGAAGGGAAAATGAGCTACTTAGAGCTAGAATAATACAGACTAAAACTAAAGGTAGGTGGAAAACCAGATTGAAACTGCATTCTTTGTAAGTAAGAATAAGAACTGCTGAAATTTGAATGATTCTTCATGTACTACTTATTAATACTTCAGCAAAGGTATATCTTTTAAGGTTTTACTATTTTCCTAAGATTTCAAGTTACACTAAGAAAAACAAACTGGAAAAATATCCTGAGTAGTATACAGTATTTCTGCATTCAGAGGAAGCTACAGACAAGCTGTATTTTACATAAAGCTTCACCACTTTGAATTAGAAGTAGGGAATTCTGCAGCTATGCTGTTACCCAAGGATACATCCCCACTTCACTACCACTTCTCTGAATAAACACCAGATATTGATTTAGAATTAGGCCACAACTATTTAGAGAAGATTGTCAGTTAAAAAGTAATTCTAACCTTGCACTTGCTATTACCTGAGGTTTTATAATTGAAATAGATTAAACGATTAATTTTCAGTATCTCTCTCATGTGTTCACTTATACAAGCTTGTTCCAAACTTGCTCCAACATCTTTTTTCATGTTGACTATCGTTGTATCTCTTCTCCTCACCACCCTCCTCTGACCAAGTCCCTGGAAAAGCCATATTTATTTTCTTGGAATACAGAGCTATTCTTTATGATTAAAAACATCAGACTATGTTCTTCTACATGTCTGGTAGGACCTGGGTAGAGTTTATCTCACCTAACTTCGGTTGTCTAAAGATATTTAACCTCAGCTTGCTGTCTGAAGATACCTTTTCTGGGCATCTTCTCCCATCTTAATGCAGCTAGTTGGGTTTTCTTTAGAGGAAACCCATAGTAGCAGCACTGAACTGAGTAAAAGTACATTATTCTTAGGCCAGATCAGTTTGTTGGCCCAGTTCTCAGCATTGCTGCACCAACAATTGCAACAGCTTAGTAACACCATGGAGCCAGGACAAGCTATATGGAACAAAACACCAGATACTGCTAAAAACTTTGTTTCATGAAACAGCCTCAGGAGAGATGGAGAGAGTTTTCTGCAAAAGCTCCTTCATAATGTCCATCATCTGCAGAAGGAGTTGGAAAATTAGTTCATCCTTGATGCCTATCACCTTTGCTTTACCAAGCAAAGGTTAGGTGAAGTTAATTCCAACCTTTGTGGAAGGCCAGCGTCACTGTTCTCCCCAAAGGAGATTTTTTTTTCTGTCTCTCTTTCATGCAACCTCAAAGGAACAATTTTAAAAAATGATTTCTCCTTCAATAGGAGCATGTGTTTGAAAAAGACAGTAATCAATAGGACACTTGCAATCACATTTCCCAACTAACTGTAATTTTACAAAAGTAAAATTAATTTTTACTTATAGTTCAAACATAAGAGATTTCAAACTGACATCATCTTCTAGAAAATATTAGGGAGATAAAAGAAAACTGTTAATAATGAACCCTCTGTATACCTGTCAGACTCTTAAGATTGAATTAACACAAATTCATCTTAATGTTTCACTTACTATATGAATATGATGTGAATACCTTCTCTCAAAGTTACAGTGATAAGGAAAGGTATTGATTCACTAGCAAGGATTTTAACTGTAGAGATATGTATTAGGACAGCAAAACCTGGCATAGATTAGCCAAGCAATGCTTAGAAATATAAATTTTTAGAAAAGAATATACTCACTTCAAGAAGTAAATTCTACAGGAATATCCACAATTCTCAGATGTCTGAAAAGATTCATATATTTTTATATATAAAATGCATCTATCTATTAATGGGCAACAACCAAAAAAAAAATCTATCCCAATGCTTACGGTTTCACAGTTCAAACATCTAGTTTCGTTAGTCAGTGTTCCCTGAAAAATCTCATGCACCCAGGTGAGTTCTTGTTTATTGTTCTCTTCAGCTTCATTCATGTTGCCATTTTTCAGTTTCCCATTTTGCTTTTCCTGTTTCTTCTCCTCCTGCAAAATGTCTGCAATGGTGTTGAGCAGGTAATTTAAAAACTCATGTGCATCCTGCTGCATGTAGTTGTCAAAGAGATCTGTGAAGAAGAGAGTCAAGATTTGTACAGCTGAATATCCTTTCCTCCAAAAAAGAAATTTTTTTCCCCAAATACTTGCACTGGCCCTTGCTCAGCAAAGTATTTAGAATCATGCCAAAGAACAGTTTTGCAGCCAGTCACCCTGGCTTCAGTGAAGCAACTTTGGGGGAAAGCTTCATCTCACCTAAATTTAGCTGTCTAGAAAGTTACACTCATTGGAGTTGGTTGTGTAGGCTCCCATTACAGTCAATGAAGAAAGCAAGAGCGTGACTCATCCTAAATTATTTCCTTACATGAGACACTTACTGCCTAACTTTAGTCAGCACTGACTTCCATCCCCGTACTCCAAGTCCCTCAGACACTCAGGAACATCACAGAATTTTGACAGTAAGCCACATGGCTGGGAAAACCGAAGCTATTGGATGCTGACATATACTTGTGTACTGTGTCCAGGATGGAGTTACCTTTCCTCTCAGTAGCCCATAGGGTGCTGTGCCTTGTAGGTGTGGCTCAAATGATGTTGATGATGTACCAATGTTTCAGCTGATGCTGAGCAGCACTCACACAGCATCAAGGCTGTTCCTCCAACCCCCATCCTGCCCAAAGGCTGGTAGGCTGAGTGCAAAAGAGGTTGGGAAGGGGACATAGCTGAGGCAGCTGACCCAAACTGGCCAAAGTCATATTCTATGCCATGTGACCTCATGTTCATCACTAAAATCTAAGAGAAAGATGGGCGGGTTTTCATTATTAAGATATTTCTCTTCCAAACTCCTACACATGCCAAGGCCCTACTTCCCAGGGAGTAGCTGGAAATCATCTGCTGATGGGAGGTAGAGAATAAATCTCCTTTGGTTTTCCCTTGTTTCTGCATTTA
>VZTI01005612.1:720979-745196 GCA_013397865.1 Struthidea cinerea | reverse complement strand
TTTTTTTTTTTAATTAAACTGCTTTGATTTCAGCTCATGAGTTTTTTTCCTCTTATTTTCTCCCCCTCTCCTGCTGAGACAAGGAGAGAGACAGGCTTAGTGGGCACCTGGCAGCCAGTCAAGGTTAACTCACCTCAAGTTGTAATAATAACACCATCTAACAAAGCTCATTTTTCACACACAAGTCTGATGAGAAGAGACTTGTCCTGTTCAATATAAAATGCTTGCTGGAAGAGGGGAAAATATCCCAGTGGTGATTTAGTACAGACTTCTCCAGTAAAGGCTTAACTTGCCCAGCATGTCAAACAAAAAAGAATCTGTGGTCCCAGAAATGTGTATTTTTATCCCCCTGCTCCTGAAAAAGTTCATGTGGATTTCCTCAGAAAATATTGTACAGAGCCTTTGGCTTTGTAGCGTCTAGCCTGGACATACAAGCAGGGTAATACACACTGAGTCTGGCCCTAATTTAAAAAAGCTGAAAACATAAGATCCAGTCTTTACAAGTGATCCCCAACAGTTATCACTAGATGACTCACACTCAACTTTTTCATGATTTCAAACGTCTGCTCTGAAATGAACAGTCTGCCCATTTATATGCTGTCACCAGGAAGCAATTTCTTCCAGGTGTTTGAGTCATACTTTGTCTCTTCGTTCAAAGCCTCTCTGTTTCTAAGCATACCACCCACACTGACATGAATCCAGGCCAAAATGAAGCTGTGACAGGCTTCTTTATCTCAAGGTGTTCCTTCCTCATGTCCCTTAGACAGAACTACTACAAAATTAGGTATATGCTGTTGCCAGCTTAATGGCCAAAAGGGGTCCAATGCTTCACAAAGTAAGATTGTGTCCGCCACTTCCAAGAACCAGAGCACCAGCTGATGTGTAGCCGATTGACCACCCCACACGTACCCGGTTCCTTATCCTCCAGGGTGTTCTGGAGTTGGTGGTGCCTGTAGCCTTCCTAGGTCACACAGTTTCTATACTGCCAGCTATCCTCAATGTTTCTCTCTGCCATACTCCACAAAAAAAATTATTTAAAAATTACAGCAGTGTCACCCTACTCCCAGCCCTAGCTCACTCTACAGTAAGATCTGCTCCACCATGCTGTGAAAACATCATTAATTCACACACCTCTGGGAGCATATGAAATCTGGTATGGCTATTTCAAGCACAATATCACTCACACAGATCCTAAAATAATAATACATCCCACAAAGTACTAAAAGCAATTTACAAATCTAACCTGTATTTCTGATTAATATGATCACATTGCTCAATATTTATTTATACTTTTTTGGTCGATGCGTAAATACCTTAGAGGATTTCAGTTTTACACTTACCATTCTCTTTTCGTAACCTTGATATGAACTTCTTTGGTGGAATAACTCCAACTTTTTTCTTCTGAGTAGCAATACTGTGGAAAAGATCTGCCAGGCAAGTCAAGAGGTTTTCCTTCTTTTTCTGTTGGGCCTTGTATGATAATACATTTTCCCGAAATGGCCGGCAAAAATACAATGCCTGCAGCACGGAATTACAGTAGCAGGTGTTCCCAAACTGCCATGCAAAATTAAAAACAAGCTTAATCCCTGTGCATCACAACAAAACTAGCTGTTAATTCAAATTCTGACTCCTGTTACTGTCACAAACCAGCCATTTTGCCACACAGCTGCAGTAGAAATATATTTTCACACCCACCATGACACTTCATGGGAAAAACTATGGTGTTCTAAGTTAACTAGTGTAGACGCTGAAAAGCCTTGGTTGAGAAATTTTTCAGCTTTCTGCAGCATTCTGTGAGAGCTCTGTGGTTCTCATGAAAGCTATGATAAACACTGCTATGGGTTTTTTCTAAACTGAGTTTTATCTGTACACCTGGGGTCTATTTTTCAGAGTTGTTATAGTACACAGTGAAATAATATTTTGAAGTAGGTGTTGTGAGCTTTAGCCATTAGGACAGGGGGTGGCTGGTCCAAGATCCAATGACCTCCTGTCATCTTTGGGAACCAAGTTATATAAGGCAAATTATTATTAATTAAATAACTACTTTCTTCCTGAACTTGAATTGTGTCGTTACTCACCGCTCTCGGTACGTCACAGCGACAAACTAGGATAAAAACTAAAGGTTTCCACTTGTAAGAGAAATATTTATTGCAGTGGATTTCATTAAGTTCTTACTTGATGGGCTCTATTTTACTGCTCAGCAGCAGAATGACTAATGTTTTCAATGGAAAAAATTACTGTATCAGTATCATTTCTATGGGAATAACAAGTGATTATACACTCTTCTCACTCATTCTCTCCTTGGTCAAATAATAAAGCTCCTCCTAAGAGTCCCCAATGCAGAATGCCGTACATAAACTTGTACATACTTTCATCACTTTCTCCCTCCCATTTCACAGCTAAAATAGACTTTTAACTTTATTGAAGCGTATGTTCTAATCCCTGGAAATATTAATAGAACAGTAAACTGTTTTCTCTGGGGGTGTATGAAGCCATCTTCAAACATCTGATACAGTTTTGCAACCCACTTTGCCTAAAATTGCAACATGAGCAGCATTTAAAAAAAAAAAAGACAATCTTGCATTAGGATAAAATTGATAAGAGTAGGGGAGAGAGAAAAACAAAACAAAAGCAAACCAAGGAACAAAGCAAATTTCAAGTTACATCAAAATGGTACTTACATTGACCAATCCAAAGTAGTGTTCATTGATTGGAAACTGCTCTGGGCCAATGTCTTTTTCCAGAGCAGAGGCATTGGTGCCCTATACAAAAAAAAAGGGAAATAAAAAGTCAAAAAACAAACCAAACAGAAAAAATTAAAAAGTAAGAAATTATTTAGAATATCAACATTCTAAAATAAAATTATGGACAGTATCAAGACAGAAAATAGGTCTTTCCTTTCAGCTATGATTAGCCAAGCCAACTCTGTCTTACTGATAGGCAAGCACAACAGTGTCACGAGCCACTAAAAATATTTGCAAATCTGGGTAGTGGAGCTGGCCTGGCATCGACCCTCTAGTAATGGCTGATTAGAAGTGAACAGGTCACAACAGTGGTTCTTCCCACACCCACTTCCCCCTTATTTTTACAGGGTACATGGACATCTGGATCCCATTACTCTCTTGCCTCATAAAGATAGTAGTTGATCTTAAGTACAACCCTAAAAAACAGTTCCTAGATGGAAGGTAGGTTTTCTAAGCATTACTGAAACTCCTCTGAATCCCTCTGAATTAATCATCAGCCTGTAACAATACTTGGGCTTCAGATTGGCACCCAGTTCTAGTAATATTACAAATGCTAAAAGCAAGTGTAATATACCTGTCATTTTGTCCTATCTAAGATTAAAGAGCACATAAATCCAAGCACCGTTAGATCTCTTAGTCACTGCTCTGGTGTGGCAAGTTCAGCTGTATCTTCACTCCAACAGCAAAGTTGTTTAGGTAATGGTTGGTCTGTAAGTACAACCACTAATTTGGTATGTTATCTGTCGTTTGCTATATTAAAATGCCCATTTTTAAACAAGCTTAAATTACCAAGCAAGTAAGGTAGATGGCTGCCAAAAGAAATGTCATCACTCCTAGACACATTATAACCTTGGCTCCATCTTCTGACACCCTCACTTCAGATACTTACAGACATTCATGCGTTCCTCCCTCAGCTGTCTCTTGAGACTGAACAGGCCCAGCTTCCTCAGCCTTTCCTCATAAGAGAGATGTTCCAGTCCCTTAATTATCTTTGTTGCCCTCCCCTGGACCTGCTCCAGGAGCTCCATGTCTCTCCTGTCCTGAGGAGCCCAGAACTGGACACAGCACTCCAGATATGCCTCACTAGGGCTGAGTAGCGGGGCAGGATCACCTCCCTTGACCTGCTGGCAATGCCCTTCCTAATGCAGCCTAGGATACCTTTGGCCTTCTCATCCCCATGGGCACATTGCTGGCTCATGGACAGCTTGTTGTCCACCAGGACCCCCAGGTCCTTCTCCACAGAGCTGCTTTCCAGCAGGTCAATCCCCAGCCTGTGCTGGTGCATGGGGTTGCTCCTCCCTGGGTGCAGGACCCTGCACTTGTCTTCACTGAATTTCCTCTCTGCCCATCTCTCCAGCCTGTCGAGGCCCTTCTGAAGGGCTGCACAGCACTCTGGGGTATTGGCTGCTCCTCCCAGCTTTGTGTCATGAGCGAACTTGCTGAGGAGGCATCTGCCCCTTCATCCAAGTCATTGAGGAATAAGTTAAACAATTCCCAATATTGAACCTTGGGGGACATCACTAGTGCCAGGCTTCCAACTAGACCTTTTGTCACTGATAGCGACTCTCTGGGATCAGCCAGTTCTCAAACCATCTCACTGTCCACTCATCCAGTTCACGCTTCGTGAATTTGCCTATGAGGACATCGTGAGAGACAGTGTCGAAAGCCCTGATGACGTCAAGGTAGACATTTGCTCAGACTTCATCAGCTAAAATTTTCAAAGTAACTGGTGATCAGATTTAGAATTCTCATGTCCCTTCCCCATCTTCTCCCCAAGACCTGATTTCTGTTTCCTCACTGCACCAACCATCACCACTGCTTGCCAAATTAGATTATCATTTCATGTCAATTCATTAAAAGAAGATTTAGTCAACAGAATTAGCAGTGTGAAACTCAGCACAGGTGCTCTTTGAGAATTTGCAAGCCTTGAAAGTAAAACATCTCCTTTAAGTTGGCAGGTTCCAGAAAAGCTCCAAAGATTTCGTACTTCACATCCCCTTCTCTGATCTTTTTCCATTCTCTCTCTCACATACACAGAGTTCATTGCTCAGACCAAGTGTATGTTATTTCCTGGAAAATCCCTTTGAGACTGAAGTACTTTACAAGCATAAGGCTTCATGAAAAGTTTCACAAGGGATATATGTTCTCACCAGACTCTGCTAAGCCTTGGTGAGAAACTTGGAAAAAAAGATTGATCAATACAAAGCAATTATTGGCTACTGTTTAACAGAGATGACATTGTGATAATTATGTAAGTCTCATATGAAGATTAGTTTCATTGCTTGGAAAGTCAGCCTTGCCAAAGACGCACATACTCAGCGAAGCATCCGACATTCCAAGAGGGAGAAAACTGACAGATTTTTGCCTATCTGATATTAGCAGTGAAGCAAACAGCCAGTTACCCTCAAAACCTTGTCTGATATAAGAGAAACATGACTACAGAAGATTAATGCAGCTTCTGAGGAAAAACATCTTCATATTAACACTCATTGTACAGCGTTCAGATCAAAACAAAGGTTTTCTTTGATTACACTTTTAACATTACAATCAAATTCCCTAATACAAGAATGAAGTAGGTGTTTCTCCAGTTTTTTAGGAAGTATTCTCCATAGTGAAATAAATCCTCCCTCTACAGTTCATGGAAAACACTATCTCTAAAAAGTAACCTCCTACTCTTCGTAAACTATAGGTTAGTGTATTCTGTTAGACAAATAGGATGCAAGTGCTCTGCTAACTAGTTGCTCCTACATTATTCATTTGCCTTTCCTCCAGGTCCAGGGTTTCTTACTCCAGAGGATGTCAGATGGCTGGACAAACCCTTTCTAGTATTTAAATTTTCTTGTAAATATTGTGAGCAAGAGCAAGAATTGGGATTTACCAAACAAAATTATCACTGAAAACCAAACAAATTCATGATGTGTACTAAGCAATCTTCATATAAAAACTCTACATTGCATGGAAACTTCCAAAGTATCTGCTGTTGAAAAACACACATGCTTAGTAACATCTCATCATGGAGCTTTACCTCTCCAAAACCAGGCCTTGGTTGTTGCAAATATAAAATAAAGTACTGTGTGCCAGTGACCCAACAAAACAGTGAGGCTAAATTCAATCTTTGGGTAAACTGACGTAACCTGCTCAGACTTCATTAGGAGTTGTGCCTTCTCATATCAAAGGCAATTTCAGTCTGGTTTATTCTGAGGTCTCCAAAAAGACACTGTTAAAGCCATCGAAAAAGAGGTCTAGGAACACGGGTAAGAAGCACAGAGATCTGATGCTTCAAAGAAGGATATATTTCTTACATGGAGAAAAACATGTAGACAGGCTACTTAGTAAAACTCAAACCATGTCACATCGCATACAAATTACTTGTTTTGCTCATGAAGTCTCCTCAATAAGCAGTTGACATGAGGACAGAAGAAGGAAATTTTTCCAACAAAGTATACCAGAAACTGTACACCCAATCCAGGTTTAAACTGGAAAAAATGTGTTATTAGAAATGTGTTAAAGGTGGTTCAGAATTCAGTTTAAATCAACCATATCAAATATAGAAAACATGTTAGTCTACTGAGGTTAATCTGCAGCAAAAGTCAGCCATGACTATTTAACATGGTTTTCAGCATGTTTGTTCTCATTCCCAGCAAGTAATTTTGGTTACTTGTACAGTGAACACCTGCTCAGATATTTTAACGCAACCACTCTCTATGGTTTTATAAATGCTTCAGCTAGGAGAAATATCCTACCACAGCTGAATGTACTGTAGTTTCATAAAAATAAGCAGGAGCAGCAGTGTAGCTACAGAGCCTGAAATGAGAGGCTGCCTAAGTCAATGAAGTGGGATTTGGGAGTATTTAATAAAGTCATATCAGAGTATAGAGACAGTAAAGGAGACTGGCTGCTTCTTAAAAGAATACACTAGTGAAGGAAATGCAGTGAAGTGACTGTGGTAGCCAGACCTTATGAGAATGAGAACTAGGTCAATGTGGAAACCCCTACTATGTATTCTGTGGTGTTGGAACCCTGATTTCACAGAAGTTTTACCACTTAATTCAACAATGAGTATTCAGCCCTCATAAAACGGCAAAGACATACAGCTGGAGACATAGCCAAGCACAGGTCAATTCAGGCCAAGATTTCTGCCACAGCATCACTCCAAAACCTTTCTGCCCATACAACCTATATTTTTTCCTCTTGTTATTGTGCCCTAGACCTTCCAAAGGATAAGACTGTTGGTTTTCATTTCAGCTGAAATTTCTGATAATGTTGCTAAGATTTTCATTTGTGCTTTGCATCACGTGAAACAGATTAAGTAAAAAAATCCCTGCTGCTCCTTTACACTTCAGCATGTAAAAAAAAAATAAACCAAACCTTCAGGGGAAAAAAAGACATCAGATTAATTCATTAAATCACATGTAGCAAAGTAATCTAAATACAATTAGTCTATGGAGAAAATCAGACTAAACTTTGTACTGTGACAGCTATAAAAACGGCACTAACTTCTAGAAATATGCATGTGTTTAATTTAAAGTAAATGAATACAGTAAAGAAATTAGGACTTTTCATAAGCCACCTATTAAGTGGGTATCACTAAATGAACAGAGACACGGTATGAAAAACGTAATATTAATTAAATTTTTCTTTGTACAGAAAAATATATCTGTACAAAGACAAATAAGAAATAAGAAGAAATATCCTGTTCACAAGAAAATCTAAATAATATAAGAGAAAAAAACCACATAAAAATTGAATAATTGAAACAGAAATTTAATAACTATATAAAAAGCAAGAGATCAATGAAGGAAGATGGCTGTTACATGACAAATGGTTTCAGATCATATACATTTATTGACTAGATTTCTTTTTCCTTAGTATTCAGGGAAAGTGAGAGCAACACGATAGAAACAGAGTTCTTTCCTGAAGGGAGAAAGTGAAGACTTAAGACAAACTAACATTGATGTTTGGGCTGGTAGAGGAGAAATTAGAGTAAAAATAGAAATGGCTCCAGGGCTAGGCAGCCTGAGTTTCAGGATTTTGGAAGGCACAGCACATGGGAGGGAAGGAAAAAGAAGATAAAGAAAGATGGAGAAGGCCTCCTGGCCAACAAATGGCAGTGATGGATAACTCAGAAGAGAGGAGGCAACTGTAAATAAAACCCAAAATTAGCTCCCAGAAGCAACACGAAGTATCAAGAGTAAAAGAAGAGCTAGCAATAGCACAGCATGAAGCATACATGCAGCAGCTTTCAATAGATGCATCACCTGTCCCTAGTGCTGGGCTTTGGCTATCATCGGGAACATTCTCAACTTTCAGAGAGATATAGTGAGTAACTGAAATAGCCAAACCGGCCTACTTAAAAACTCATAGATATTAAATGCTAAACCTGAAACATTTCTGTAATTTCTAAAGTGTAAGTCCCACAAGATGGTAGAGTTTAACCAGATTATCTCTCTCTTCATTCTGAGAAGAAATGCTTTTTGTTCCTCCAGCAAAGCTATTTTGGGTCTGTGTTGCCACAAGAAGAAGAAGGAAAGAGAGGACTGCATGAAAACACGTACGGGACCACAGTAAACAGCAAAAGGACCTTGACTGACTGAAGTCAAGACTGAACCACTGTGTATTCAAATTTTTGTAGGAAAGACAATTTACCAAAATGTATCTAAATAAATTATTTTTGTGCAGTTTTTCTTAGGTCTTCTGATCATTAAAGCAAATTATAAGAGCTTGAAAGGAGAGGTCTAACCTATTTTTTCTTGCGGGTACACTAAACTATCTCTATTTACAGATCTAAGTATTGCATATACCACAAATAACTTCAGCTCTTTACTGTGTGGTTTCCAAGAAACAGATAAAAATCGCAAGACCTGAAATCCTGAACCACTTAAAATCTTGGACAAAGTTTTTAAGGTACTCAGTCTTACATAGCTGATAAACTTGGTTTTCTCAAAGCACAAAGTACCAAGTACTGGAAGTGAGCTTCTAGTGAAGTGTTGCAAGTTCAGTGTCTATATATATAAGTAATTTTAAAAAAAGATTGACCCTTAGACTTTCCAGGATTAGACAGTTTCTACTGAACTGCAACTCAATATTCTCTTACGAGTCTGTCTGTATCCCCACCTTAATTGTTCTTGGATTAGTGGCACTCAGGCTTTTGCTGGAAGAAGTAGCAAAACCATTGGTTTTGTCCTTTTTCCTTCTTCAGAACACATAGCATCAAGATGGCCTCATGAGTCAAACCAAAACTGAGACTTGCTTACAGACTACTAATTTCTTCAATAACATTTTTGTCTAGGCCACCTAGACCCCATATGTGGTGTTTCAGAGCATTCTAAAAGCAAGCTACCTTCTAAACTTCATCACAGCTGCACCATCTGGAATACTCTGATAACCTGGAGACAGAAGTAGGAATATCTTCATTAAATCTCCATACAAGATGAGTAATGAGGGCTGCAGTTATGTTGCAGGACAGGTTTAGAATTAAACATTATTTTTTGACTGTATTTTTCTTTTAGAGAAATTCTCTAAGGAGCTGAGACAAGTGCAAGATTCTGCACACGAAGAGAAGAATCACCATGTACAAAATGGAAAACAGCTGACTAAGGCAGTAGTGTTTTAGAAAAAAAAGAAAGAAAAGGGAAGTCTCTGTGTACTGTAAGATAAATAAGCCTCAGGTATGCAGTGTTATTTTAAAAAAAATCCCCAAAAGCACAACAACAAATGTTGACAACATAATGAATTCTTACAGGTAGCAGTCTACCAAGTTCTTAAAGTAACTTTCCTGTTTAACTTGTCAGTGGTAAGACATCTTACATCCAGGTTTGGGTGCCTGGTTTCAAGGAAGATAAAGGTAACTGGGAAGAATCCAAAAGAAACCAGTCAAAATGGAAGACAACTCTAGAGAAAAGTGTCCTATGAAAAAGGGTTGAATGGGGTTGTGTTGCGTAAGAAACAGAAAAATCTGCATAAGGCAGAAAAGGGCATGACACTATTTTCAAGTCTACGGTTTGTTACAGAAAGGACCTAGTCTGTTCTTGGTCTCAGCAATGGACAGGATGAGAAGTACCAAGCCCAAATTACTGTAATGTAGATTCTGGTAAGACATTAGGAAATGTGATGTAGTTCCTATCATCGGAAATCTCCAACTTTGGCTGACCTACATCAGAAATAACACAGGTTTATCATATTCAGTGGACAGTTGGAGGCCTTATTGTCCTAGGATACTTCAAATGCAGCTGTTACAAGGCCATTAATTGTGAAATCAAAAAATCAAAAAAATAACTGAAACATGCAACATCCAGTAATGGCTGGTTTGAAACCCTTAGCACAACAGCCTTTTCTGCAAGGGCTGAGCATACCCAAGAACATGCTTACAGTGGAGTCCTGACAGTGGAGATGCTTCTTCCCCGGAAGCACTGATATACTGTGGTGTTAAGTATAAAATGTACATAAATGTATATCAGTGTATCTACCAAACTGCCAACCAAGGCCAGTTTCTGAGGCTAAAGGATGGTCAGCAGAAGAGAATTGGCTGACTGCTTCTCTGATGGGCATACACTCCACAGACTGTGGCTCTTCAAATCCATCAGAGCCTCACCTCCTGTGGGGCACTTGCTCACCACACACAGTTAATCAGGGTCCAGAGTCTGCTTTTAATGTCATCTCTTCCACAATTCAGATTCACTCAGCCTTGCTGAGCTATAACTAAGAGGTTCCTTTATTGAGGTGTTTAGCATAACTGCTGGTTTACTCTTAATTTAGCAACATGATGCCAAAGACTACATGCATCTAAAAGAAACACACTGAAAACCACACATTGTGTTCATGAATTGTCCTTTTGTGCTTATTTTCTAAACAGCTAGTAAGTACGTAATAACCACTTTGGCCATTAAAAGGTACTCATGCAAGACAAGCCTCAGCCATTACTCGAGGTTATACTTTGGGAATAATATATTAGCATGTTTCTCATTTTGCATATACTCCTCTATCCAATAAAAAATATCTTTTGTGGACTTCTGTTCATCTTTTGATGGAATGCACACTTTCTGTCTGTTAGTCCAGTACCCATTTGTCAGCCATATTCTCAAGTTTCTCATTATTTCAGAAAGTTACTACAATGATTAGATTTCATGTTCTCCATACTTTTCATATTTTTGTTTCTATATTTTATGTCATACTGAAATTGTGCACTCTCAAGACTATACTTCTAAAACTGCATTCTTGAACTGTCTAACTAATCTTATCAGATGTAAAAAATTATTTTCTTTATCAATCTAAATATGTCTTCAGATAACTGTTTTATTGTCTGGCATGTAGTATTTTGCATTTATCTCTATTTATGGGAAGATATAAAAGACATGAAGAAATATACACTGCAGGTTGTCCAAATGAATAAATCCAGTTGAAAGTCATACTGATCAATTCTGTTACTAGATAATATTCTTATTGTATGAAACAGGATTTTATTATTTTCGCAGCATTAAAATAGTATTTTTTTTTTGTATCAAGCATTTTTCAAATCTGTTTGTAGTTCCAGTCTTCATTCTGCCAATGCCCTATATTCAAACAAATCCTGCAATGAGTCTCTAAAATCATGCTGCTAAAAACAAATACACAAAAAAAAATCCATCTTTTATTCTTATTTGTTTCCTGAATGTAGAGACTCTTAGGCTTGTATGTTTTTTCTCGACAACCAGTTCCTAGAATGATTAGAAACTGTTTGTTTGTTTGTATGTTTGTTTGAAAATGAAAGCTGAAATTGACAGGTATTCACATAATTCCCGATGAATTGTGTGAATGTTTTAATGCAGAAAACCAGCTATTTTTAGGAAACTCATAATGATGAGACTATGAGAAGAAAGAGTAACATGAAATACCAATAAAACCCCAAAATTAATCCAAGGAAATTCAACTTTATATATACATATATATATATATAGGATATATATATATATATATACACAACTACCAGGAGTAACTGTGAGGTATCTCAGATGATACCTTGTATCAGAGAAATCTGAATGTGTTTAGAGTATTCTGTTTATTAAATTGTCAGAACACTATGAAGTGCTAATTGGAACATTTGAAATACTATTACAAAATTATGAAAGGGCGGAAACAAATACCTGTTCTCAACAGAACTCTAAAAGAGAGAAATACGGTCCACAGAGCTTGTTAGCCAGATCAGTATAAATGTATGTCAATACATTCTGAAATGGTTAGATGTCCTTCACTGCACATAACAGTAATATCCCTAGGCCACAACCGCAGTATGAGCTTAACTCAGAACTGAAGGCTGTACCTAAAGCTCATCAACAGAGAAACATACTGCAGAGGATTTCAGTAAGCATGAAATGCCAGCATGCCTGTCTATCTTTGAACCAGCATTTGGTACTTGAGTCATTGGGTTATTTCACAGAAACAATAACCAAAGAGAATTAGAGCATTGTAGGGGCTACATCACATCCCTAGTTGGTGTCTGCAGTCTACAAGTGTTACAAGGCTCTGGCTGTTGGTATTCCCTCATATAGAGCTTTTCAGTGTACCTTATGCTTCTTCACATCTGTCGTACCTGTCCTACATAAAAGATGACAATTGCCTGTTGCATACGTCCCTCAGTGGTGAACATGGTGTGCAGACAGAGTAAATGAGCGTTTACAGTGTCTGAAGGGCAGGTAAGTTGAATATCTTGGGGACTAGACCTCCCTTTGCAGTGAATGTGGCCATCCTGCCCACGTAAGAATCCCACCAATTCCTTCAGGCACGGTTGCCTTCATCCCCTCTACCCCTTCAGAACAAGTTTAGCTCTTAGTTCTCATTAGGCAAATTGGTGAATAATAATTAGAACTATTGCTATTCTTATAACTGAGGGGATAAAACTGGTAAAAGACAATAGAGGAATTTTGTTTGATTCTAGAAAGTTGTGCATTTAAATATTTACTACAAGTAAATGTGCCAAGAGGAAATTTCCCCTGCCAAATGTTTTTTTCTTACTGGCTAGCTCCTACTGTGTCTGTCTCAGCATGTGAGAGCTTATCCAGTGAATATATAGTACTAAGTATCTTTTGCAAGCAAGTTAAATACTGTCCCTGTCTTGCTTGCTTTACTACACTTGTTTTGATCCTTTCTGAAAAGACTAACAGTCTCTACCATCTTTAGGAGATCAAAATTACAACCCAAGATACCAAACCTCAGGCAGTCAACTTAATAGCATACATCCAAAAATGCTGGCTAGTCAGGTTCTCTTGAGCTAAATTAATTCAGCTAAATTTCAGTAATTTTTTTTCCCTTCAGGACATGAGAGCACTTGGACAAACACACACAAAAAACTTTGTCAAGAAAGGACTACCACTGAAAACATAATCTAAGTTGCATTCAGGGACAGGTATTTCAGGACCAATTGCTACCTCTGACTCTCTTCCCCTACTCCCCCCACCACCCCTGAAAATCAACGAGACATCATCGTTTGGATTTTGGGGGTCTTTTTTTCCCCAAAAAACAAAAACCCCTCTCAAGTGGAATGGGAAAAAATAAAGACCAGAACACCTTTTTTTTTTTAATTACTGAGTTCAACCAAGTTAAAAAACTTAGAATACTATGTAGCATTATATAGAAAAACAAATTACATTACATAAGAACTACACAGCTATTTTGTAGTCCACAAACTGTCAATAGCTCAGTTTTTCAAGCACTGTATTATAGTGTGGGAACAAGGTCTGGGAATCAGCATCTCAGCATCTTTGTCTGATAGATTTCTACAGATGTCCTAAATCAAACCAGCACTGCAAATATTTAGGTTTTATAAAGGCAAAAGATTTACTTTTATACCTCTAGCCTTCTGGAAGGTTGTCATAGCTTCTTCTCCACACCACTGAGTTCAAGTCCACCACCTCATCAGAGTGGACACATTTTTGGAGGAGCCATAATACAGTGTTGCCAACACTAGCAAGAATCTGTATTTCTCTTACAGCCCCAAATTCCTGTAGCTGTCTGAAAACTCCATTGCTTTTGCCTAAAAGAACTTCTAGTCCCTGTGGGTTATCCAGAAAAGACTAAATGTGACCACACAACATAGCATCCCTAAGTACACAGACCTCAAGGAATACGTAGCCTTAAAATATTATCATTAAATCGACTGCACCTTCTGTCACAGTACCAACTAGAACTGCCTCGAAGTATGAATCCTTGTACGCCTTTTCTGCTTGAGACTCTCCTTCTTTCCTTCAGTCTCTCCATCTCTCAGATGCTACTTTTGCAGGATATACTGGCAATGACAGCTGAGCAGCACAACATTAGAACAACCTCATCAGCTCTGCTGTGAATCTGTTCAGTCTTTAGGAGAAGCATGCTGCATACAAGTGCATCTGTCTGAAGCACACGAAGAAATCAAAGTTCCTAGTACTTTATGCCAAGGTCTTACATCCACCTGTGAGTCTCCAGCTCCCCTTCATGTGGTGCTCTTTTATACAATTTGCAAGGCATCACATCCACCATTAATCAGCAGTAAAAACTGGAGCCTGCCTCAGAGAGAAGGTAAGTGCACCCAGGTTTTCTCCTCAGTCCTGTACTGTTTCCTGAATCTCTCTTTGCAGTTTTTGTGGCCCACTGGACTGGAAATCATTAAGAACAATGAAAAGTTCAGAAAACTAGTTAGTGCTAGTGAAAAAATGTGAGCACCCAGGTTGTTATACCTCAAATCTGGATTTTGTATTAATTCTTTTAACCCCAGAAGCAACTCACCCTCTCTGCATTTCAGAGCAGGTATTTCGAAGGGAGGACTGAGGTTTAAATCAAAACTATGCATGGGACTACCCAGGCATCTCATTTGCAACAAAAAAGCAATCCCACTTAAGTGGAAGTGCGGACATGTGGAAGGGGAGCAGGCTTGCAATCTGCACTCCCTCACCCAGACCCCGCAGGAGCCAGGCCTCCGGGGCTGTGCCCATTGCCTTACCCTAGAGACAGGCTCCATTCTCCAGGGCAGATGAATGGTATGTGTGGCATCAGCAGCACAAGGCATGCTGGGGCAACACATGGAGGGAAGCTGGCAACTGTGTGTAGCTGCTGTTGAAGAACCTGGAAATAAGGGTGAAAAATGCAGACTAAAAAACCAAAATGTACAGAAACAGGATTCTCTTCTGTTTGTATTGGGATGCTTAGCATGCAACCATTTCTTTGGCAAGTTTGCTTCACTGTACTAATAAGTCTTTGACAAAGTTTGAGCTTTCCCTCCTCCCATCAAGAAGTTTCAAAAACCTAAACCAAATTAGGTGCTCCAAGTTTGTTAGAATTAAAATTAAATGCAAACACAATGCAGAAAACATCCTTTCAACTGTTCCATGGGGAGAAAAGTAGCGAAGTGAACGTAACAAACAAAAATATTAATGTTTCCTTATTCCCTCCTAATTGCCTAGTCTGGTTTAGAGAAAGCTAAGTGATTCAAGAGTACTTTACAAACATCAGTCCTCTTGAGCAGCATGCAGTGCAAGTTTAACCCTGTTAGCTCTAAAGCCAAGAACAGGTACCTAGCATCGGGATCCAAAAGTGTTATTAGGCATCTAAAGATCCTCCTTTTCTGTGTAATCTGGGGAGCTCCTGGCCCTAGGAGACCACAGGGTGCCTGCCTGAGAGAGTTAAACAGGGTCACTGATTTAATGTGGATTCGGAACCCAACTTTGGTCCTTTCGCAGGATTATTAGGGCAGGAGGAAGGGCAAGAGGCGGAAGGGCGGGCCACGGCTCCGTCTGCAACGCGCCTCGGCCGGGGTCAGACCGGCTCCGGGGGGCCCCGCACCGGTTCTGCATCTCCGTCCCTCCCCGGCCCACGCCCGGGCTGCTCCAGGAAAACTCCTCGGGACATCGTCATTCTCCGTCGGCCAACTCCACCCCAGGCGTTTCCCGGCTCAGCCTGCCCGGCTCCCCCGCCGCCGGGGCAAGGGACGGAGTTGGGCGGTTGGGCTGCGCCCCTGGGGCAGCCCCCCAGCCGGCCCCCGCAGGGGCTGCCGTGCCGCGCGTCCCCCGCCAGCACTCACCATATTACAGATGGAGGCGATGTTTCTGACAGTCATTAGTCTAAAGGTTGCAGCGATCCCACACCGCCATCTTTATAAGGTGAAAATAGCCCCGCTCATGGTGGGAAGAGCGCAGGAAGGGATAGGGGGCGGCGGCGGCTGCTGCTCCGGGGCTGGGATAAAAGCAAGAGGAGGGGACTGCACAGGCACCCTTTGCGCCCGCAGAGCAGCGAGAAGGACGGACCTTCCCGGCCTCCCTTCTCCGGGCGAGTGACCACGGGCTTCAGCAGAGCGGGGAGAGCGGCCGCATCTCCGCTCCTTCCGCCTCTGCCTCTCGCACGGTCCGCAGGGCCCCGGGCTCCCGCTGGAGCGCTCAGCCGCGCCTCTGCGCCAGCCGGCACCGCGCTAGTCTCTCCCTTCCTCCTCCTCCTCCTCTTCCTCCTCTCCTGGCGGCTGCCGTCGCCGCTCGCCGCTCCATCGCAGCGCCGCGCCCGCTGATCCGCTCTGACAGCGCCGGGGAAGGGAAGGGAAGGTTAGAGGCAGTGCCCGGCACGGGGCACCCCAGCGGGCCCGGCGGGGCGGCCGCTGCCGCAGCCAATGCGCTGCGGGGCCGAGGGGGCGCGGGGGGGCTGCGCCCACTGCCCCTCCGGACGGGCACTCCGAGAGGGGCCGTGGTGCTTTAGTCGCCGGGCCTGGAATGGACACGGGGCTGCGAAACCCGGCCTCAGTGCGTACAAAACCATACAAAGCAGGCAGTAGGGTGAAGGACAGGAAGGCAGAGTGCAGGCAGGAGGACGTGGATGTGTGGTAGTGACGGCGGCACTGTGCTTTGGGACATGCTCACCCCACCTAATTAGAGGTACACAGGAGCCCAGGCACTTGCAAAACCCAGAACAGAAGGCTGGAATGTAATTCACTGCCCACAGTTGGTGCTTTATATTGCCATTCAAGCAGATAACATTTATCGTCACAAATGCTGTTTCGGGGCTGTGTCCACACCACATGTGCAAGTGCTCACTCGTAAATTCACAACAATATGTGGCATTTATACAACATGGTTAATGTAATAATCTCAGTTTCTCTTCAAACACAAGCAGGTCGAGGCCCATGCCTTTCTCCAAGGTAGAGCAGTGACAGTATATTAAATTTACACACATGGCACAAGGTTGTTAAATAGCTGACTTGAGGTCACGTAGCAAATCTCTGAGAGAAGCAAGAACAGAGCTGAGGTAGGGCAATCCTCATCTTAGAATTCCCCTTTCCTTAGCAGATCTTGCTTCTTTTCAGCAGGAGCTTAAGGCCCATTTATTGTTCCTTGGCTATGCTGAGGAAATCTTTCAAATGAAGAGAGAGAACTACTAACATTACAGACATCTCTGCTCCTAACAGCACCTGAAGTGTGGCATGCTCATGCTTGGCTACGCCTTTCATTTCATGATGCTAGAATAAAATAATTTCAGCCTGTAGGTCCTGGATCCACAGGCTTTATTTACAGGAAACATTCTGAAGTCAGTATTTTTTTAAAAATTATTATTTCGAAAGAAGGTCTATGATTGCTAGTAAAAATCTGGCATCAGCAGTAGCATCTAAAGATAAATTCCTGCCCTGACAATACTGTTAGGTAAGTGGCCTCAATCCAGCTCATTGTGGAGAAGTGCCCACGTTGCACAAATGGTATCAAATTTGGCATTAGTTGGCATCCTGTTGACAGTTTCAGCAAAGAAACTCAAAATAGATTTGTCATAGAGACAGAACTTTCCTCAGTAAGTTGGATTAGTTATATTAAATCTTTGCAGACATTCAAAATACAGGATGAAGAAAGATTTGTGGACATAATGAAGTCCTCAGGGCCACTAAACTGCTTCATAAATCCACAGATCACTATGTAAAAGAGCCATCAAATAACATCACTGAGAAAAAAAAAATCTTTGGTATAATTCTGTTAAGTTCATGATCTTACATTATGTGTGAATTTGATCCCAAGTGTTTAATTTGCTTAAACTCAGAGGACTGGATTACACATAATATGACAAGTTTTCTTGACATAACCAGGGAAAACGGGAGTTAAGCCAACATGTCAGAACTGAAGCAATCAAGGTCTGATTAGTTTCCAGCGCATTTCATATAGCCTGCAGAGACTGGACAGTACTGCACTGTACCTGGTTTTGAAACTCTGATTCCTATTATTGCAGAAGCCTAATCATGTATTCTTTGCTGCAGCCTGCTTATTCCAATTTACTGTGGAGAATCATACTTGCTCTCAGTGAAAAGTTATGGAGCAAATGAATGGGTTTGAAAGGTGATTAAAAATTTAAATGAAACAAAATGTAGTATCTAATAAAGCCATTTGCCTCACATATCTTTTCATGTCAATAACATTATTTCTGTAATACAAACCCCAGAGCAATCATAGAAACTGTGAAAACAAAAAAGAAAAAAGTGGTATTTTCATAATTTTGTTTTTGTCAAATGCCAATTACTTGATTTCAGGGTAAGTTTTCAGTTCTTTCTGTTCATTAAATTTTTTTTGGTATGAAATTAAATTGCTACTAATTAAGCACTTATTGGTTGTTCAAGGAAATATTTGTAAATAGGCATACACATAGTTCTGTGAAGAATTCCTTAATGCTGATATAAATACTTTCATTTAAAAGTGGACACATTTCTTATTTCTGAAGATTAATAATAAAAATAGGGAATAATATACAAGTGTTTATGTGTCAGTTTGACAATAGTCTAGCACTGTCTTTTTTGCTCTTCAGACATATCAAAACAGGAAAGAGGAAAGACTTTCACGCTTGAAATGGACTGGTGTGTGTTTTTGTTTTCTTTTGCTGTTGTCATTTTCAGGAATAGAAACTTTATTTCTGTAGCTGTTTGAAGATAAAAAGTGCTAAGCAATGCAACAAATGTTAGTTACAAACTTTATAGGAACTGTATAAATAAAGAACAGTGCACAATTGTTTCCACTCTAAAGCATTCCCCTATCTCTGTACAACAAACAACTAACCCTGTGTTTCTTCTGAGTGTTAGACAAAGAGAAGGAAAACAAAGGACTATTTATAACCTAAGAGTGCTTATATAATTTCTGTTGAAAGGTCAAAAAATACCTCCTGCATTTAATTTTAGATCCGTCTTGGTCTCATCTGGCTTTACACTTGAACATTTTTATTTCACTACATAAAATATGGACTTATTGTAAATATCCTCTTTGGCTAGCAGAGGCATGGATTTCCATAACATTTTCCATCTGACTTTTTCAGAGTGTTTTGCAAGCATTCACTCAGACTTGTCAAATTATTGGGTGGCAAGTTAATATTAGCTTATTTTACAAAGCAAGAAAATCACCACCAGAAATTTAGTAACTTGTCCAAAGTTACACAGGAAAGTTGGTAGCAATTCTGAGACTAGTATATCTGCTCATTCTGTGCTACAAAGAGGATATTGTATTTCCTCTCCAGAAATCTTGGAAAATTCCACAGAGGGTTCATTTATGTTTTTCTTGTAATAAACTTGGGTCCAGAAGTGGGTAATCATCAGTCAGTTTTGCTGAACAAATGTTTGGAACAGATCAAATTTAGGATATATTTCCAACCAATTAAAAGGTCAATTTAATGGAAAGGGCAGTTAAAACAATACTAAGGTTTTCTGGATGCATGGAAAATATATAAGAATTATAAGAGAATTCAGATTTCTGAACTACTTGCGGTGGTGACAATGTAAGTTTAAAATTTTACAGTGTTTTTAATGTTTTGTATCTCAAATTATGCTCTACCAAAAAATAGCAAAATGTCTTTAGCAAAATGGCAAATGTGTAGACACAAGAATGAGAAATCAGGATTTTCCATGGAGCTTGGCCTCATTTCGGAACAGACTGGCGGCTTTAGTACAATGCCAAATGCCAGCTTGCAGCCTATGGATTAAATCTGTGGCACATGGCTCATAGCAGGTCCATGGAAAACATTCCATCTGCACCTGAAATTCTAATGGTGAGAGTGAGTTGTAGTCCATGAAAAATTCACAGAAATCCACAGAAAATGTGGAGAGTCTAAAACCAAAAAAACAACCCAACTTTGGAACAACTTTAAGACTGTCATTTTCAAAGCAACCCCTACCCAACATTTTCAAATTATCTGAGAAATGATTTCTCTTGATTCAAAATACTGTAAAACTTCATATTTTGGTGACAATATGACTTGTCAGGATTCTAAAGACAAAGCATGGAAAATAAAACTGCACTAAATTGATCCCTGAATCTTGCCTACCTTTTGCTAGTATAAGCATTTTACTAGTTGGCAAGTAGAGAATACCATCTCTTCATTTTTCTCAGAAACTGCTACTTTACAGAAGAAAACAAAACACATTTACAGCATCTGACATCATCTTTTTTGGCCAGACATCAGATCTAAAAGCCCAAAGACGGCAGAATAAGATAGATGCAAATACACTAATGTCAATGTACCAAAAGCTGGCTGAGTAGATACAAGGGGTCTAATAGTTCTCTAGTGAAAGCCATTGAATTATACTCTATGAAGAGGCTATTAAAGCCTCTGCAGTGAGTTCAATGTTGGTAATGGCCTAGAGGTGTGATTATTTCATAGTATCTTATTCATGTCCTCTTCCTCCTGCTTGTGTTTCAAATACACTGTGTTAAGAGCTTGGAACAGTGACAATAAGAGAACTTCACTGTATTGCTTGATCAGTTTAAATAATATTAATCTTCCCCACACTCACTGCTCAAGTAAAAATATTCCTGCCTTTCCAGGAGGTAGAAGCTTGAAGAATGGCCTCTTTATCAGGTATATTATTCAGCAAGGGAGCTCACTAGCAAGCTTTACTGGCATTTTTCTTACCTATACAAAATGTGCTTTCAGGTAGAAAAATACTATTTTAATTCTAATAATACATATTGGCTGGAAAGAGATAACAAAAATTTTAACCATGGAAGTAATTTATCAAACAAAAAGAGACTTGCTGAGCAAAAATACGAGAAAACTCAAGTTTCTAACAAATATATTGCTATTTCTGCCTCTGGAAAGGAAATAATGATTATGGCTTGCCTTCCTCCTTCCCAAATATTTTATTTATTATTTTTATTCTATTTTACAGGCTCCAATTTTAACTCATAAACATTCTGAGGACAAAAAACCACAAAGGACAGATAAGCTATAAGTGGCATTTAGTGTATTTTCAGCATGAATTTAAAATAGCCTTTTCATTTTATTAAATTGTGCATAAATTAATTAAATTACATCTTTATTACATTACCATCTCAAAGTTTTAACCAAATTACATATATATATGTAAAAAAGGCTGTTACATTCTAAGGTTCCGAACCTGACAATTATTTAATGCCACTGAGGACTGTAATCCACCTGCAAAAAGTGACGATCAGAATGAGGTTTAACTTGATTGATTTTCCTTCATATCAGTGTGGAGAAAGACAGTAAAATTGAAATGAAACGTTTATGACAATTGCAAATTGTGGTAAACTCATTACGTTGTTAAACAAATGGTTTTCAAGAGTCTTTCTTCTGAGACGTATCAAACCAGTGACTTTGAGACTTAATTCTTGCATCTGACAGAGACTTAGCTATTAGATAACCAATTAGAGCACCACCCTTCAAGATTTGAACAAGTTAGTTCAGCTCATCCAGTGTCGCCCTGCATTTTGCAGTTCTTCAGCTTGCAATCTCTGTGAATAGTTTCTCACGCACTTTCTGTAAACATGCTCCTGTTTTGCTAACCGTGCCTGGATTGTTTTGCATTCCTTTGCTAGGTGGACTTTGTATGATAGACATTTCCATTGACCAGTGAGATTGAGAGGAAGAAATCTTCATCCTCCAATCCACGGTGGTTTCTAAGAGCATATAAAATAAACGACGGAGGGCAGGGGTCAGGTCTTTCTGGCCTCGCTGCCCTGGTTGCTTTGACCTGACAAGCTGTGTCTCACGTGCTTTTTTCGTGTCCGAGAGAGCGACAATCCAGCTTCTTAAAAAGCTCAACACTAATCTACAAATAACCAGGACATCCTGCTGCCACTTCACTAATTTCAAAATGCCATGACAATAGAGTTTCCTACAAATTCTGCTCATGACCAGGCCTGTATTTCTCCCAGTTAGTGATCCAGGTTAATCTTAAAATTAACCTGTACCCAGATCCACCAATATTGTGGTCTTTCCCACAAGTCCTCAAACTACCCAGGTTGTAGGCAGACTCAGTGCCCAGCTGAGAAGTTCATTCAGATAAAAGTTACATCCCACAAACATGGAAACAGGAGATCTGCCTGCAGCCTTGTAGCAACTCAGTGGTTACAGCATTTTTCCAGGAAATGGGAGAACTAACCTGCAAGTAAAGAGGCTCAGATCCACATCTGACCCTTGCAGTAATTTATTAAAGGACAGTTATTTTATTCTATAGGGAGGGTTTCTATTTTATTCTACAGAGTCCCTATTTTATTCTATAGGGAAAAGGACAGACAGGTCAGGTAGACTCTGCATTCCTTCTCTTGAAGTTGTGCCACTATCAGACACAAAAGTAAGTTTCATGGAGCCAGAGGGAAGGCAAACAATGCAAACTTTGTATGGGGCAAACAGAAGAAAGCTTGTGAGGGGCAAGAAAAAGGTGTAGGATTATGTGAATTATTAAAATGCTCACCTGGGATGGATACTGATCACTGGTTTGCTGGTTTTCTGTGTAAAAGAAGTGCCTGTTTACATTCTATACTGGAAAAGAAGAAACCAAATGACATAAATCCCACTGGCACAAGTGGTAAAAATTTAAAGGGTGGTTGCCACTTCATCTTTTTGACTGCATTACAAAGAAGGACTGACATAGGTGTCTGACTGTACAAAATAGTCATTGCAGAGGGGCCCACTTGAAATGAAACTACACGTCTCACAAATTTATCTCCAGAGACTGATTTACCTACAGTCCTGAGACAGGTTTTGAGTCTTGATGTACATACAATAAACTTAACTGGCACAGGGTAAATCTGCAACAATGTTTTGAGTATCAAGAATTAGGCAGAAGAGGTAACTAGAAGTGGTATGAAACAATTTCTAGAGTCATCCCTTGATTGCAACTATGTGACTATTTGTTTCACATTGGATCAGGTTGGTTAGATCTGTTGCAAGTAATTTAAATACAGAGGTCAGATTAGGGAGAGCAGGCCAACTCGTTGTTTTCTTTCCACACACTTACAGGTGCTGCGCTGGTAGTAACTTGGCATGAGCCAAGATACATTGAGTCTCACTGAGACGGGAAGCTATGAATCATCGGCAATATACACGCTTTTTTGAGAAGCAGGGACTTGCATTCAATTCAGTTTGGACAATGCTCTCAGGCACAGGGTGCGATTCTTGGGGTGTCCTGTGCAGGGCCAAGGGTTGGACTCAAAGATCCTGATGGGTGCCTTCCAACTCAGTATATTCTATGTTCTGTTGTGATTACTATATACCAGCTTTGATGGGCAACATACAAAGTCTCTGTGCTACAAATTACTAATTCCCTGTTCATGCTAATCTGCTCGTACTCACTCCAAAACCTCTTAGTAGCATCCCCAGTCAGGCAGCACATTTTATCTGGGGCAGAACAGCAGCAGTGCCCTGCACCCGTGCTGAGCACTGGCTCGCAGGACAGGCCTGGTGCCACCGTGTCACCCCTGACGCGCAGCCCAGCAGAGCGGCATGTGCTGTACGTCAGGGCATTAGCGAGGCTCGGGGCTTTACCTCGCCATCCTCACAGACAGCTCCTAAGCCTCCTAAGCAGGGCTTAGACAGGAGTTTAGACAGAGATCAGCGGTATTTAGTGCCTCAAAAACCGCTACACAGCTGCTACCTCTCACCGAAGACACTTTTGTTTCCCTGTGTTAAAGACCTCCGGGCACGCAGAACTTGGCCTGGGCAGGAATGGACGAGCACGTCCCCACGAAAGTCTTGCTTTAACCCAGGGGGGCGGCCGCTGAATGAGCGCCAAGGGGAGGGTGGCCGAGCAACCACGCCAGCCCCTCAGCCTCGGAGCAGCCCTTGAGGCGCTCTGCCGCAGCGGGGCTCGCCCGCCCAGCCCCGCCCCTCGCGGGGTCACGCGCGTTGGCCTCGCCAATAGGCAGAGGCGGCGGGAGCCGCGTGAGGTCTCGCGGGAGCGCGGGGCGGTATTTAAGGCCCGGTGAGGCCTCGCTCGCTCTTTCTGTCCGCCGGACGTGGGCGTGGTAAGGCGGCGGCGGCGGCGGCCGCGCTGAGGGGAACGGCCCGCGCTCTGCACGGACGGGCTGTGGGCCTGGGGTTGGCGGGGTGGAACCGACGTTGCTTTCCCTTCACATCTTGCCCTCTCGGAGCTTGGCGGTGCTCCGGGGAGTCAACACAGGGGGATAGAGCAGCTCTCCCTCACTAAAACCCAGTGCGGAGTCCTCCCCTCCGCCCTGCATCCTGTCGTGAGGCACAAGTAGCCCCTCCCCCCATTCCCCCCCCCC
>VZTI01005612.1:708931-720944 GCA_013397865.1 Struthidea cinerea | reverse complement strand
CCCCCCCCCCAATCCCCTCGCTGCCCGACTGATGCCTCTCTCCCTCCACAGCGTGTCCCGAGGTACCGGCGAGTCCTTCAAATGCCCGCGATGGGCAGCAGGCCGAGCGCGGCAGGCCTGGGCAGAGGGAATCGCTGGCGATCTGCACGCACGCCTTTGGACGCCTATCGGTGAGGGGCACACCAAGCTCGTCACTATTACAGCCTGGGGCCGGTAAGAAAAGGCTTCGGGCTTCTGAAGTGGAGGGCTTTGAATCCTGAGACGTTTTAAAGACAAGCGGTCTCATGGGGTGTTGCCCTGTGTCTCTGAGCCAAAATAACTGTGTACATTTGCACTTTTCTGTTCTTTAAATTGCAGCTATTGAGCTGCACAGACCTTAAATCTGAACCACTGCATTAATTTAGGTTTTTTATAGGCCACATCAAGAAAATTGCAGTTATAACCTACCGTGTGAAGCCTGTAGGCACTTAGGACTTGGGCTCAAATGGATTTAATAACTGTTCAAACAAAAAAAACCCCGTGATTCCTTGGGCTTTCCCTGCGGTTTTCTAGTCCACCTGGAACAGTGTCTTTTGATGTCTTTGGGTTGAGTGCTGTATAATTTGTAACAAGGTGTATAGATCTGTAAGTAGACACAAGGTAGCAATGAATTGTATGGCACAGATTCAGTCAAATCTGCACATTTTTAGCTTACCTCAGTAGTGCCAGCACTAAAAGCAATTTAGGCTTAAAGAACTTGCCGTTGTTTCTGATTTAAAGTATATTTTAAAAGATGTTAAAAGTATGTTCTATGTAGTTTAACAGGGCTAATGGAACATACTTTTTTGACAGATCCTTTTGCTGTAGGTTGTGATCTCATAATGAACTTTTTGTAAATGACTTTGCAACTTCATGGAGAAGTACTTCTAAAATGTCTAACAATATAGTAGCAACTCCATAGAATATGGCTTTGAGAAGGTCTGTAGTTAAATGTCATTAATTATAATTTTACCATTTTTTGGTGTGTTGTTTTAGAGGCCTCATTTAGCAACCTCATGCGTGAAATGTTCTAGACATGGTTAATCACACCTAAATGTGAAGCAGTGCTCAGGACTTCTTACGAATAAATAATGCCTGCTGCTGGAAGGTAAGTGTGCTCTTGTCTAATGATAATTGCTGATGGTTTTTAATCTTGCTCTTTGATAATTTACAAATTTCAAGCAAATTGTAATACTTCTTGAGCAAATGGGAAGTTTAGATCATCTTAGTTAATAAAGAAACATTGTAATATACTAAACTCTACTCCCCTTTTATGCTTTGCCCTCTTAAGTCTGGCGGTGTCTTAAGTGGCCAACACAGAGGGGTATAAAAATTCTCTCTGGCAAACCCAGAGGTGAGGTTGAAACTCTTCTTTGGATCATGCTTAGGAGGAACACATTCATAAAACTGCTGAACTTCAGGAAGCTGCTGAATCAACTTTAATAGTAGCTTGTAGGAAGATTTGAACTGTCATCTTGTTACGATATCTGAATCTTATTATCACTTTCATGTAAATATTTTTCAGGTTTCTCAAATCTTTGTGAACCTATGTGATAAATGTCTTGAGTGAAGAGTTTCTTGTAATTGGCCTCCAGGTATGTAATGTGAAAAGGATTATCAGATGATAGTGAATGCATTGCCTTCTATACCTAAAGGAGTTTAATTTACTCCTTACTGGAAAACAAAGCAAAACAGCTTTGACTGGTGAAAAACTTCTGTGGTAACTGTTAGAACTTTATATAGATTTAGGCAAAAAAAATAGCAAAAAAATAGCAAAAAAATCAGAGGAAAGCCTGTGATAGTTACTGGATCTGCTTATTGTAATATGACTGGTCCTCTGGAATGAAATCCATGCTAGTGATAAGGGGAAAAAAACCAAACTGTCCTGTACAAATGAAGTAATTTGTTTTGAGAAATGGCTCTGACCTAAGGGTTAGTGTCACACAGAAGGTTCGTGTAGCTCAGCCTTAGGGCAGTTACCTGCTTTGTTTGTGCATGGTGCTGAGTGCGAGTTAAATAGAACTTCTTTTACAGGGATGAAAACAGCATGTGCCAGGACCTGAACTGACATTAAACATCAGCTTATGATTTCCTGAGTGGCTGATTTCTGACTTTATACAAGATTATTCCAGTTGTCACCTCTAAAATATTGTCTTGGAAGTAGAATTGAGACAAGTGATGGCTAAAATTATATGTCTTCAATGATCATGTTTAAACAGGCACCTCACCATTTGTTGAAAGAGGTTTCCTAACAAAAACTGCTGTAATTTGACTGTTTGTGGATTCATTGAAATAAAACATGAGTATATTACCAAAAGTTTGTGTTCTGAAGGTTTCTTGTTAAGGTACTTCCTGTATGAAGACTTTGGTTCATGGATGTAAACACTTTTGTGCTGTCACACAAACATTCTCTTGCCATGTCCAAACTTGATAAGCTTTATCTTAAATTTACTAATCCATTGAAAAGGCCCTCTTAGTCTTGGTTTCTGAAGTATTCTGAAGCATTTTGTAATGCAAAAGCACTGAGATCAACTAGCTAATTCCTAAGTTATTTCATTAGGCTATATACGTTTGCATGTACTCTACAAAATGATTGTCTCAAACTGTAAAGAACAAGTTAGCAAGAATCCAATTCCTTGCCTATTTTAAATTACCAAGGAAAATGTTGCGATATTCCATGCAAAGCACTATCAGTGGGAAGATCCTTAAAGGGCAAGATCATTATTGTTAGGCAATTAAAAGCTTGTATATGCTTTTCAGTAGCTTATATCTTAAAATTAAAAACATTTTTCTTAATGGTGGGTCTTGATGTGAAGTAATTTTGTGCATCCTATTACTGCCAGTGCATGCTTCCCTAGAATGATCAAACAAGGATATATATATATACAATCAGAAGTGGCTGTCAGGTGCTTGCCGCTGCCTAGACAGGAGAGTGGGTTAGTGTGGATTCTGGAACACACATGCATGTATTTACACATATCTGGTCAGATTTAACCCCCATCTAGCCAGGAAGTGTTTCTTTTTACCTTTGCTTAAAAGTACACTAAAAGGGATGAATATTTAGTGATCTATTTGTGGCCTTCTAGGGTCACCTAAGTCTGCTTTTTTTCCTCTGGACTTGAGTTTTAATAGACAAAGTTTGGAGGGTATACAGAAGTACTTTCTCTTCATGATATTAAACTTGACAACTGTCCAGCTCCTCTTATGAGAAGCAATAAATCATTCCTTATAAGTCTTGTCAGTCCTATAGACCTCTGTCTTCTGTAGCCATGCTTAAGGATTAGGTTTTAGTCTATTCAGTCTGCAGTATGGGGTTATGGTTTTTTGTCTGTCCTGTGCAAGATTTCTAATTTGCTTCTCTCAGGTTCAATGTCAATTGGTGATATTCAGTCGACTGATTTCTAAATGTTTACTCCTGTTTTCCTTACTACATTTGATAGTTTGCCATGATGTTTTCAGTGAGCTGTCTATACTTCCAGAACTTTCTGAAGGAATCAGAAGCTATCTTAGAATTAGGGTTGAACTTTTCCTTTCCAGATTCAGTCATCATGCATTGAATGGCATTAAATTCCATCTGCTGCTCTGTTCACAAGGATCTTGTTAGAACTGAGATCTTTTGGAGTCTGCAGCCAGGGTTAGTTCTGAGTATTCTGCTTTTTTTTTTTTTTGTGGTAGTTTCATTGCTCTCTAATTTCCTCTTTTTCTTTCTTAAAAGGAGATATGTCTTAAATTTCAAGAAGTTTAATATAAAATATTCTAGGATCTACCTCTTTCTGTTACTGACAAGTGAAATTTTGTTTTGTGTCAGTATGTCTGATGCAGAAGATAAATTTTTCACATTAGTGCCTTACGCAGTATGTTGGCACTATGGTGTAAAAGCCTCCCAACAGAATTGCTCTGTTAGTGAAGTCATAATTTGCTGTTATTTTTGACGAAATACTCACATGCCACTAAGTGACAATGCTGCATGTTAGGTCCAGCCTTTGCTGTTCTCTTTTTATGAGACATCTGGTTAGAAAGGCTAATGAAAAGAGAGTCCATTCCAGACATGATCTACTATTCTGATTTCACACAGCATAAATGGAATAAGTTTAGTGGGTTTAGTACATCTGGAGAGAGATCAAGAATGAAATAAAGTCTACTTGAGACCTCATGGTGAACACTTAATATTTCAGCAATCTTGTTCTTCAAATAACCAGGCAAACTTAAGGCATTATTCTTTAAATACTGAACTGGTTTAATGCAACCAAAGAAGAGATTGTATTTTCAATTAAAGAAGTATGAAATTATTTCATGTATTTATAAGCCTTATAACTTCTTACATTTAGCTATTTGTTATCATTCTGTGGGGGCTATTACTCTATGCTGAAAGCTCATTCTGAAGAAACACTGGTTGGAACGATAAGTCGCTTGAGAGTACTTTGTTCTGTGACTTCTCATGAGTATTTGTAAGAAATCTCTCCCCAGTTAACATTGGCTTGCTCCTATTCCATCTACAGGCTTTTTGGAATATAAATATGTCAGTTCAGGCATCACTCACCTATCTACACTTATGATATATTACATTAAAGTAGTGAAGAAAAACAAAGGGATTAGTATTAGTCTAGGTATATGAAATAGGTCTAAACCTGGTGACTCCATCGGTGTACATGAGCTCATTCACCCTGACCACCACCTTGGGGGATTGTAGGCTTGGGGCTGTGCAGTTCACCAGGAAACCTGGTTTGTTTGATGAATGCTATCCTCTAAATGGAGAGATAAAATTGCAATTTTCCCTTTTGTTACTCACTGGAAAAGTGAAGACTAATGGAAGAAAAATAGCCATGTTTGCCTGAGAATAGTCAAGGGCTACCTAGCTGGCTTACAGCCTTGTTAAAGGTTAAATGACACGAAACCATACTCTGTCATTTTATACATTTTTATATGTATGCTTTGTACAACAGGGATTATATGAGTGATTTGAGGAAAATAGAAGAGGGAAAGATATAGCTTTTAATCTGTACACTTCTCTTTATTCTGGCTACTGATAGCAAATTTAGGAATGCTGCTTTGGGTTTTCTTTGACTAAATCTGCAGGAAGGTTAATCTGTTCATCAAGACTGAGGACTGTCAAACAGAAGGGGGAATATTTACATATCTATATTTATTCCTGTTCTCATAGACAATTGCAAAGCACTGTATTTCCTAATATTTTTTCTTTTAGTAAGTAGTTACAATTTATGAGACTTGATGATCAAAGGAATGAAAAAAAATCCCTGACGAATATACTTATGGAATAATATGCTTAGCCCTGGACAGTTTTCTATACACAGAGCTACATGGAGCTACATGAAGCAACATTGTGGTATGTTCTGTGCAAGGGTCTGGCGAGACATAAAAATGCTTTTTTTTTTTTTTTTTTGAGTTGATAAGAGTTGTTGGGAGACCACCTTGAAAGTCTGGTACGGCGCAAGAATTTCAGTTCTGAGGAGCTTATCAATATCGGAGCTTTTCTGACGTCTGCTTAGTAACACAGATTTGTGATCTCCGGAGTTTGCAGTGTGCTGTTTTTGATAATCCGAAGTTTGGATGCAGGTATTAATTCATGCCAGAATAAGCTTTATGACTCTTTGTGGCCTTACATTAACAAATCATCCTTACTGATATTCAGTGGGAAGCTTGGAGGTAATACTCAAGTAATAATGGCTAATTGTTGTTCTAGCTATTTTTTGAGTTGATGGTTAGTTGACTGCATCTTCCTTACTTTTCGTCATGCTTTCCCATAATGTTACAGTTGTATCCAAGTTCATGCAAAGAGGATGGGAATGCAGGCTGAATGCACTTGAACCGAAGAAACAACGTGCGTGCGTCCTGTGCATTCTGGTTCTGATCAATGCAGGCAGACATTTCTTACCACACTAGAGTTTATGAGATGGAAAAATCCTGCTTATGGTCATTACAGCTCAGATCTATATAAAGCACATTTTCTTAAAACGTTCTACTTGTGGTTTCAGATATGTCTCATTGGGTTTTCCCACACATCAATACTTTTGCTTACCTCAGTAAAGGTGGCCTGACATTCATTGCTGCGAAGAGAACCTTTTCTGTTCAGTGGATTTTGATGTGAAGCTCAGAGATTTCCTCCTATGCTTTGATAATAAAGTTCTACAGCTTTGACTCAATGCATGAATAATGAATGCTGTAAAACTGAAAATACTCATACTTCTTCAGTTTAGAAAAGTATAGAAGCTGTCAACAATGACTTGCCATCTTCAAATTGTACTGTACGTGTTAACTGTAAGACACAAAGTTATTTAATTGACAACATATTCTAACAAATGTATTTCAACAAATATACTCTGTTAAAGGTAAGAGCAGGAGTAACTGGAAGTAGGCAGAGGTCTAGAAAGAGCAGTGTGCATAAAACCAGGGAATGAAAAATGCTGAGACTTCCTACTTTTAGCACTGCCTGGGATTGGAGACAATAGGTCATGATCTCTAGTTTATTTAATGTGGTAGCAAGTGAGGTCATTTTATTTCCTTCTCAGTGGTGTATTGCACACTAAAGCAGAGGTGGTACGTGGCCTATGATTCAGAGTGCTTTTCAGACTTTCTACTTTGAAGACTCACACAGTTTGGAAAATGAAAGAAAATCGATAGCAGCTCTGCAGAAAAAAAATCTTAGCAAGCTACTCAAAAAGGTTGCCAACTGTAATGTTCTCAGGATTTTAGTAATGGATCCTATTAGGCTCATCACTTCAGGATTTTGTTCCTCTGAAGTGTAAGCATAAAATACACACAACATACTTTACTGGTAAACTGACTAGAAGGAAATAAAGCCAAGTACAGCAAAGAGAAGGATGCAGTCTGTTTCCAGACTGAGAACTGTGTTCTCTTCCACATACCCAGACTGAAGGTACTGATTTTAGGTCAAGTATGGCACAAGCTTTTTAGAGTTGCTGGTATGCCCTGACACACCATGACCTTTCTTCCGCATACTTCTGTAATTAAGTTAGCTTATGCACTAAATACTGTGTAGTCCACAATTTTATAAACTCTTTTCTTGAACTTCTAGCTCTTTCTCTTTGGAAATTGCTAGGAAAAGAAAGCATGCCAAGAATTCATCATAAAGCCTTTAGAATTTGAGTATTTGTATTTATGCTATTAGAGAGGGGCTGATGGTCTTCCTTTTTGACTAGAATTGTGACAACTGAATGGAGATTCAGTTATCAGACAAGAGCTCTCTCTCCATATTTGGATATAGAATTTAGATATGAAATAAAAGGGTGAAGAAAAATAGTGAATGTATTATACACCCTCCTGAATGTACCATGTATCTCAAACTGTTTCACAACACTCGTTGTGCTGCTGCCACTTCGGGAACTGTAAGCAGAACCAGCAGTTGTTATGAAGTTAGTAACAGCTCCCATGTGACCCTTGGACAGGACTTGATTTATGAGGAAGAAAATAGAGATAGGAGACCACCATTGTTTAATGTCGTGGAGTTTTTAAGAAAATTGTTGCATTTTCTTATTAAATGAATATGTCATTCCATGTAAACTGTAGTGTGATGGAAGAGCTGTTCTCTCAGCTCTCTCTGGATTTAGGCCTCTCAGTTATAATTTGAATAGGCTGCTTGAATCTAGCTTTAAATCTTCCAAAAATAAGGTATACGCACTTAGTTGGAGGTCACTAGGACCTGTGAAAGAACTAACACAAATGTAGAGCAGATCTTCAGTCAGTTTCATCAAAATTCAATTAAACCCTGCTTGTTTACCTCAGCAGAGAGTCAGGCCACCCCTCCTCTCTGCAAGCCTTAATTATCTTTCTGAGGTTTTCATAACCTAATGTCCAAGAAGATTTGAGGTTCTGTCCTCAGTCTTGCCTTTTTCTTATCTCAGTAGCTCACTTCACCATTCCTGCTCAGTGCTATGATAACAGGTGCCCAGGTCTGGGGTTATATAAAGTTGGGTTATTTATATAATTTCTCACTAATTTTCATGCTGTTAACCTGATCTCATCTTTGATCTTGTTCAGCAGGGTGTCATGAATGTCTAGCTTGATTCATAGTTTCTCATGTATTAACTTCGTGTTTCACTTTAAGAATTACAATCTTTATTCTTCCATGTAGTTTATCCATCCTTCCATTACGACTTCTGCACTTCAATTGTGAATTATTCCCATTTCACTAGGTTTTGGTTTTGTTCAGAGTAATTGTATTATAACTGAGTCTACCTTTAGAAGGTTATTTAATGTCTTGTATGTTTGTGTGAGCACAGAGAGAAAAAATGCCTTGCAATTTGTAATCAGAACCATTACAGTAGTTATAGACTGTGATGTGTCTTTGTTTTTATTCAGCTGGATTTTTCCATAGTTTATATATGTTTTTATGGATTTGAGATTAGAATACAAGTTGGACTGCTTGAGAGGGTCTTGCATAAAATTCTAAAATTCAGTAGAGCAAAATGCTGTTGCCATTTTCTCATGGAAAAATAAATTAGAACTGAATATTTCATGTATTGAAAAGGGGGTGGAGAGAAATTGTTTTTTCTTCCAAGTAAATTATTTTCAGTTGTCAGATTGCAATGCTCCAAGTAAGAATATCATATGCATCATCTGTTTTCTTATATCCCCAGCTGCCTTTCAGATCCACTCTGGCAGAGTTTCTTGTGGTAGATTCTATAAATTGCATGTTTTGAAGTAATTTAAAATAAAGATTTTTAGGGTACAGTTTTTCAGAAGTATTCAGAAGTATTCAGAACTGGATTCTTTCCAGTCTTTCTGAAGAGTTTTACTGCTGATATCAATAGAGCAAAATTTGGCTTGTGATGAATAGTTTGAAAATCCCACTACTGGTTACTAAAATGAAAATCTTTTGTATTCCTTAATCTCTTCAAGTGGCAGGGTGTGTTTGCTTCAGCCAGGTAATTTGCATTGACCACACAGAAACTCTTGTAATGTAATTCCATACTTATATCAAGAAGCCAACCGGAAAAAACATTTTATTGCCCTGTCAGCACTGAAAGAATACAGACCACACAGATGTGGTTGGAGACTATCTTTCTAGAAGTGTTAGTTCATGCCCTAGGTACCACCAAATACATTAGAAAATATAAATAGTCTTGTAGATATGAACTATTTTAAAAGGCAGAAGCTTGATTTGAGAAAATTTTGTTACTCTCAGTGCAGTTTGTTAAGAACCTGAGCTAGTCCTGAGTAATACTTAACTGCTTGATTGAATTTTGTTTCCTAAAATACAGCTCTAGAGGTAGAGCTATTATTGACAGTTCATACCTGTAGTTTGTAACACATTACAGTGCCAACCTGTAAATCAAAGCATCCACAGAGATTAAGATTTTTAGGGAAAAAATAGATTCATACAGGGAATGGTTTGGAAGACCCAATCTAGAGCATAAGGACAGTCTCAGAGTGTAGTGTGCATACCAGAGTGTCATCATGGGGGCATCACGGGGTAAAAGAAAATCCTACTTAAACAATATGTAATTAATTGTAACTAAAACTAGATACAATATACAGTTATGTTTATTGAACAAATGTACTTAGAAAATGATAGCTTGAGGAAGCACCTTGAGATGAAAGAGCATTTATAGCCATCCCATATAGCAGTGTTTAATTCCAATTTTGCTTTGAACCTGGAAAGCTACCACAAATTTGATTTAAGTGCTTTAGGCTTGGACTGAAGAAAAGTGTAGATATGGTTGTGTGAACACTTCCAAAAAAATGAAAGGAGAAAGCAAAGATTCAGTGATTTATGTTTTGTATGTTGTTCAGGAACCTTGAGAGTTCAGTTTGGTTTCTCTAGTTTAGAATACTTCAAAAAACACTATGAGTATCTCTTAGTGTGGGAAATGTATTTCGTCAGTCTCTTAAAAATGTTAACTGAAGGGGAAAAAAAATCAAAGTGCCTGCAAAAGAGGTGTTAAATTTTGTTTGTGACAACATAAGTTTAATGGACTGTTCCACCAATAAAGTGTTGATATAAAGTGACTTACAAAATATAAGTCAAAATGAGAATTAGTTGGTGTTTAAAGCTTATCTAGAATTGATATAAATTTGGCAAAAACAGAACAAAACATAGAACAAAATGTAGACATTTTGTGAAACTGAGTATGTCTAGTCTGCATTGAAGCTAAATTAGTTTTTCTTCTTGTTCAATAGTTTACATAGCAAAACCAGAAACATTTTACACACCTCTCACATTTCTGGTCTATAACATTACCAAGAGGTGGGATATTCAACACAAGTCTTTTGTTATCAGTGTCTGTAGATTTGTAGTTTAGGAGTCTGAAATACACTTTGTTCACAATCATAATTTACTGAAAGGATGTCTAAAACATGAGCTATATGATTAAGTATATTACATAAAAATGCAGTAATGTTGCTCTAAAAGTTCAATCTGGTATAATTTTTCTCCCCCAAAACTGTTTGCAGGCAGCTTATCCAGAAAATGAGTTATTCATTTGGATAATTGCTGTAATTCAGCTGAAAAAACCAAAGCATAGTATCACCCCTGCTTGATAGAAAAGCAGCGTGCAAATTCAGCAAAACTGTCTTGAAGTTTTAAAAAAGAAAAAAATGCTGTATTGGCTGTGTGGTTTCTGTGCTTATCTAACTAGAAACAGAGGCATTTGAGATCAGACACTCTGGGCTCCTTGTTCAGCTATTGCTCTACTGAACCCCAGTGCTAGTGGGCTTCTTCGCCTTCTGCTTTTGATTCCAAGCTCTTTGAAGCAGGTCTGCTTGTGTAAACGTGCATATGGAAAGGATCTGCACTCAGAATGGGTGGCTATTCAAAATGAATCTGGACAAAGGTAGAGGACTCATCAAGAATGTAGGTCTCAGCAGGCCCTGCTTCTATGGGGTATTATGTCTTCAGAAGGCAGCTGGGAGTGAGGAGGGAACACAATGGAAATGGCTAGGGCCTCACTACAATGGTATTCCTGTGACAGTAACCTCTCAGACATTTGTAGAACAGGAGAAGACTACATTTTTCTCACGCAGGAGTTCATCTTCTGTTCTCTCCGTGGAGCTGCAAATCTACAAAGGGATGTGATCAATGCAGTGTGAAAAAACTCCACTGTAATTTATATAGAATCAGCCCTTGTTGTGGTAGCAGAGAGGAACACGGTAAACATACCTGTAGGGAACACCATAAAACTGCAGCCTTTTTGCAGTATGCAAATTAATCTGCTTAGACCTAATTTTTTGGGGGGAGTTTGTGCCATGGAATTTGCGTATGTCCTAAGGGACCTGGATCTCTAGTTGTGCATTCAGCAGCAGTGCAGGATGTATAGTAGTAATTATTTTATCACAAAGATAATTTTGAGCTTCTGCAACTCTTTCATAACTGGAATTGTGTGTAAAACAATAGGAGCAAATATGTCTCCTTATAATTATACTTCTATAAATAACTGATTTTACTGCATTGAGAAAATTAATTCCTTCTAGCATTATCCATTACCTCACTGTAGCCTTTGTGCCACAGCCAGACACCTTGGCTGCCCGAGGGCAACAGTGTCCTTTTGTTTAAAGATGTGCTTGTGCCCCATTTATTCCGGGCATCGTTAATTGTTAGGTTTGCTGCACATGGCAGCAGAGATGCTTTTCCCCCAGTGATAGTTTATAGCAGGTTTACCCTGACTCACATCAACTTGAAAGAAGCTTCCCTAAATCGCAGAAACGGTAAAATTCTAATGAAGTGTTACATACAGGTTTTTGAAACCTAATGAATTGTAACAGAAAGGCTTTTTGTCTTATGAGGGATATGTTAGTGTATCAAATATAGGATATTTTGTATAATGTAGAGACTTTAACTTTTTCAGTTTTAACACTTAAATCATGAGTTGTCCTGAAAGAATGAAAACCTAAAACAAAACGAGTGTCAAAATGCTGGACCATACTACTGAAAAGCAAAACCACAGCGTTGTATCGTCAACAAAATGGAACACCCTGCCCCCCCCCCCCCCACCCACCAATAAAATTAAATAATAAAATA